>JANHZU010004717.1:81730-98259 GCA_032468055.1 Acrochordus granulatus
TCCTTCCTTCCTTCCTTCCTTCCTTCCTTCCTTCCTTCCTTCCTTCCTTCCTTCCTTCCTCTCATCACAAATACATGTTTTAGTTTTAATTTATTTATCCTAAATGACAGACTTAGTGATGCCAAGCCACATAAAGTGTTTCAGATATATTTATAAAAATAATCCATATAGTAACATTTTATAGAACAGATCATAAAACAAAAAAGGATGATACAAACTTTATTGTCAAGGATTCAGCATGTCAGACTTGAAAAATAAGAATGGAAGCTAGAGAAAAATATAACAGGAATCAAAGCCATCAGAAAGCCAGCAAAAAGAAAAGAACATATCTGGGTGTCTCATGTGTGCTTTGGTTATATGGTCACTTCCATAAAACTGTACTCACAATTTTAATTGTGTCACTAGGTTAGATAAATATTTCTTTTCACACTGTAATAGGAAATGTTACATCATCTGGTCCAGAACTAACTCATTTGGGTTATGTTCCTGATAATGACAGCGAGTTAAAAATCTCAAGACAGTGTTTCTCTCCATAGATTTATGGTAAGCAAATCTCATCAGAGAAATGGATATTATTATGAATGAATGGCTTGCAATGGTACCCTGTCCTGCAGAAGCAGTCTATAAACTGACCCTTAAAAATTACGTGGGAAATATGAGGACCAATCTAGGAATTATAGAATTCATTGTCCAAGATAATGAATTCTGAAGCATTCTGAAGCATTGGCTCTCTTTTTAACATAGACCTCTGAGTGTTGGGGAATTTAGTATCTAAAGTTGTCAGCACACCAATCCGACATGCCAGTTAATCAGTTGATTATATGAGTGTTGTCTTTATGCTGTTTGCCAGTATGCTAGATCTTTTGGACTGGCACTGAAACTGCACATTCTCCATGAAATGCTAATACAATTTGGCTCTTAGGAATGATCTTTCTTTAAAAACTGAAGTTGCAAGATAGGTAAGTGATGACAGGGAGTTTCTATGGGATTTCTGTATTATGCCTTTTGAGTATGTGCCATCCAGGGTTTCCAATAGTCTAATAATATTTGAAAAGTTTATTAAGTCCTGTGCAGCAAGGAAGATTATTTCATGAACATAGTATATGTAGAACTGTAAACCAAATATAAACCTGCTTTAAGCATCAGTCAACAAAAGGGATTTAAATCTAAAACATGATCAATCTGATAGTTTCTGATGAAAGACCAAGGGAAATAGTGCAGGATACAATGATGATGATGAGATATTGTCAGTGTGGGATAGATAGATTTTTGGTGCTAACAAGAGTGAATCTTAGTAAAATGAATATAAGGATAGGGAAGAAAGAAGACAGATAGGTGAAAGAGGCAGAAATAAAAATCAGACAGCTGCAGGAAGAGCACAAATCTGCTATGAAGAAAAAAGTTTGAAGACAGATTAGTCTCCCATGCAAATGGTTGGATACTGACAAGTGTAATATACAGACCAGAGTGAAAAGCATATGTGAAAGAGTCTCGTAGAAGTGTGTAGAGTTATGCTAATGGGGCATACAAAAAGAGAATGAAGTGAAAGAGGAAATACAAATAAGACAATATTTAAATAAACATTAGTAATCAAAAATAAGGATGAAAAATGGTATATGTTTTTGGAAAGAAAAGATTATTGCAAAGACATAAGGAGATCAAGGAACAGTTAAGATTAAATGGTTCATATCTTAGCAATGGGAATATAAAATCTCTGGGATATCTTAATATTTTTGCATATAGAACGTACAGTAGATATGACCAGAGGTTTCATATTCTGTTTTTGAAAATATCTGGACAGTTTTAAAACTGAAGCATCAGTTGAGCTGATCTGTTAAATGCTAGTACTTTAGCTGGTAGTTAAAATTTTCCACATGTGCAAAAACACCAGGCTGCAAAAGACTGGTTTCACAAACAGTGTAAATGGCTTGTCCATGGGAATCTTCTGATTGAGTGTTGCAAGTGTGCCATCTTGCACGTGATCAGAGAAGCCAACTGCCAAGTGCAAACTGGTGTGTTACATTCAGTGCAACACAAACAGATTCGCTTTGTAGAATTCTGTGTTTTTGACTCTAAGTTATTTCAAATTCTCTTTTTCCCCATTATTATTTTTTTCCCCTCTGTGTACCACCCCAGTGTTTTCTTGGCTCCTTCTGTGGAGCAACTGACACATAATAAATAGTTTAAATATTTATTGTATTTATTTTTACACAGTTTATAAGCTGCTCCAATCAGAACTGAGCCTGAATAGCCAACAAAAGTCAATATGCAACACATACAACAACCATCAGTAAAAATCACCATGTAAAGCTGGAGAATAAAGCATGATTCACAAATCACAATTAACAACTTTCAGTTGCTTGAGGGACAAACAAACCTCAGGGCCTGTTTCAACAGCCAGTTCTTCACCCCCTGCTCCCCCAAAAGAGAGGAGATCATTTGAACATCTGAGTCTTGTCTGCTTCCAATTCTCACAAACTGGAAATTTTATTTGTACTGACAATGGGACCAGAACTCCAGATAATATGTTCTCCTTCCTTTTGAGCCATTCTCTCATTCTAGTGGTGGTGGGGGGGAATGGCTTTTCAAAATGCTAATGTTGCTTCCAAGACATTGAATCCCATTTATTTCTGCATGCAAGCTTTTAAAACCTGAAAAATGATCAAAATTAATCTTACATGCTTTCACAACTCTCCATCATAACTGCAAGGATGTTAAGTTGTGCTTTAACATTTTCTCCTCCATTAAAGGAAAACAAACAAGCAAAAATCACCTCAATATTTTAGCAACAAACTGAATAAACAGTGTGTCATATTCCGCTCTCTTTATATGGGATGAAATAATCTTCCATCACTAAATGCTTGGTTGAACAATATTCTTTTAGAAACGGACTGCAAAACCTCTATGGCAACTCTTCTTAATTCTAAGACTTTGTACAAGTAACGGTGTTTAACATTTTTTTTTACCCCAGCATAAAATAGGAAATCAGATACTTCCTCAGGGATCGCCCTTCTATGACCTAACCTAGTCCAATCCTGCTTAGATTAACAAAGTTGCTTAGAGGTCTGATTCTTGCTATTGTAATATATGTGATTTCTGATGTGACAAAAAAATGGAAAAACATGGAGAAAAACAAACTTTTTAAAGATTTAAACTTTCCTTTGAAACATCTGTGGGCATGATAATTTATTGCTGGAAGGAATATTTCTTGTTTGGCTTCTCCTTCAGGGCATACGATGGCAAATTAAGTTACTTTGATGTGGCAATTGTGGGGAAACTGTACAAATTAATAAAGTTTCCCAATTCTATCATGCAGTGGAATAAAATTAAAAAAGTGTCAAGTTTTCCCTGATGAGCGTGAAAAGAAAAAGGTTAATATTAATATTATAAATATCTCTTTCATGTTCTCTCTCTTCTTCTTCTACCTCTCCTAGCCTTCTTAAACCAAGAGTTAGTCATATTTGGTGCAGTCCATTTTCCCCCAAGGAAAGCTGGACACTCTAATTTTTGGTTGAGCAATATTTGCAAGTATCCTCCAAGCTGAATTTTCCCTGATCTTAATTGTCTCTTTCTCCCCACCCCTTTCTGTGGGTCTAAGACATGAGAGGGGTCTGGACCCATGCAATTTTATTTTGGAATATTGCTTTTGAGAGAAAACAAGTGCCGAGTTGGTGCCAATAACATTTTCTAGGACTTACTTTGCCACATTTTAGATCTGGCTTCATTAGATTGGCTGACTGTTTATTTGAAATTGTAATGAAATATTTACTTTATAGAGCTATAAGGATTAGCTGAGATAATTGAGTGAGGTTGATTGGAGCCTTCAATGTAATGGATTTCCCTTCTGCCTCCCCCCGCTTGTTTGAATACAGAGCTCAGCTAGAATGAAAGAGGGAATGTGTTTCTAGCAGCCACCTCTTTTTTCTATATGTTGCTTTTTCTCCTGGAGATAAGTAAGGCCTAATGCTGAATAAATACTGGAAATCAGAAGCTACTGAGAATCATTGGCTTCCCCTTTTCCCATGGCAGGATGATAGACACTCGGTCAAAGACCGCCCCCCTCTTCTGCAGAGCAACAATTTTGTCACCACAAGCAAATCCAATTGAAAGGTCCCTTCACCCAAGAGGGGAAAACTTCAGTTGTCAGAATCAGCAAACAGAATGAAAGAACCAAGAGGAGTAAATTGGCACCTGGGGCTGCTGTGGCTTCTTGTGATAGGCTGAGGCATTGTGTTGGGTAGACATTCAACCATTTTGAGATATAATGGGAGAAATTAATGCAAATGAGTGAATGGAAGGAAATGTATTTTAATGCAGATTTCAGGGACTCTCACAAACTGCTCGATAACAAGTCTCTATTAGAAAGGGCTATGTTGCAAGGATTCATTTTTTCCCCATTTCTTCTCACTAGTGGCTCATAAGGGGCCTTTTGTTCTCTAAGTAAACTCTTTTTAAACTATTGACATTGCTCATTTATGTGAATTTCGGATCCCTTCTCCCTTCCCCTTCCTAACCAAGTAGCCTTGGGTGATCTGGGAACTGTTAATTGCAACAGGACAAGGAAGCTGGTTGAAACAAGAAATCCAATCATTAAGTGTAATGTTGTAGTTGTCCCTGATTCATTATTACATGCAGGCAAGGTAATAAAATGAATGATTCACAAACAAATCTTGTAACAAGTATCATTCTTGCTTTGTTCTCTCTTGTTTAGTCTTTGGTCACATTCACAAATAAACTTTACTGGTTTTCATAGTCCTTCAGAATTACATAAGCATCTGGTAGATTTGAGCTGAAACAACTGTTTTATATCTTAAATTGTTATTTTGCCCAGTCACTTCTGTTAAGAAGAGAAAATCTTGCATTATTTTTCTTCCTGTATTCGATGAACATGTGTTGTTATCAAACAAATAGAACAAAATGACATTTTTTGTGGCTCATGTTTATGTATGTGTAGAGAGATGAAACATCCAAGATGAGTATTCGCCATCAATAACTGTTACATGCATGTTTTGTTTCTTCTCTTTTCCCCCCTGAAAATAAAAATGCTCCTCTTGATTTCAGATGAGGTAGAAGAACAGGGAACAGAGCAAAATAGTGCACTCCGAAAACCTCCAGCTTTTGGACTGCTTAATACTCAAACCCAAGAGTAAAGTAGATAGAAGGAAGAGAGGCAACACATTCAGCATTGTCCAGAGGTTCCAGGCCAGTGATTAATATGTCAGATAATGGACTTGGGAAATGAGTAAACACTCCCTTACTCCCTGTGTTGCACTTGATGACAAGGGCAGAGCAAGGTGAAAATTGAAGCAAAAAAAGAGAAAGAGACAAAGACATTTCATACCAGGGGAGGGAGGACAAACTGGCTTGAGTTATAAGAGCATGTCACAATAAAGTCAACTTTTGAATTTTTTTTTAAATTGGCATATTCCCCTCCCTTTTATCTTAAAAAAGGGATTAAGGACTTGGCTTAGATTAAAGAGTGAGCTTTTATTGGTCAATTTGCTTATTTACATCTATGCCATGTTTCTATCCTTTTACTCAGAGGGAAATGCGATAAAGCAAATAATTTATGGTGGAAATGATGAATAATTTCTTAGTTAATCAGAGTGTAAGCCACTTTAAATATTGTGGATAGAAAAGTAGACTATAAATTTAAGTAACAAATAACTTGTTTTCTATTAAATATATTTTTGAATTAAAATACCTTGAGATGGGGGCTTTTATAATGTAGAGAAGGAAAAGGAAGTAATGTAGGACTTAATAAATAAGGTATATCATTTTTTTAAAAAAGGGCTTTTTATAATTTCATATGGTAATAAAAAAACTAAAAAATACTTGAGCATGTTCATCTCTGTTGATGAACATGGGACCACACCAATCTGCCAAAACAATAAATAATCTGAAGCAGATGATAGAACAAATACAACAATTTTAAAGTCCTAACTTTTTTTTTCAGAATTACCATCCTTATTAACCACACCATCAAATATGCTTCTTTTTCCAATATTTCTGAAATAAAATGCATTCTGTGTTCTCTTAAACTGTCTTTGAACAGGAAACATACTAAATTAAGAAAACATTTAAAACAAAACTTTGTTTCCAATTATAAAGAGGAAAAAAACTCCTAAAATACTAATTTGTACAAAAGTGTTGTTCTTACACAGCAATGTTTGTGTACATTGTAGCCATAATTTGTATATGACTGATAAATTGTAGCCCTATATGACATACTACTTCTTATTGTAAACTTCCCAGAGTCATTTAACTGAGATAGGTGGTGTAGAAATCTAATAAACAAATAATTAAATAAATACTTGCCCCCCCAATGTAAAAATGGGAATTTCTGAAAGGATTGAAAAAGTGTCTTCTTTTTTCTATTGGGAATTCAACTTACTTTCTGTAATGAATGAAATACTTATTTGTATGTCTTTCTTCACTCATTTTTTCTAACATAGGAAATTGTTCTTGAGTTATGGAAAAGCAAGCCTTAAACTCTCAATTTATGTCATACTTGGTCTCAAAAATCTAAACCAAATAGCTTAGAAAGAATGTTTTTTTTCTGAGTCTTTCTGAGAGATTAATTAATAACAGAGAACCTTGCTTGTAATTCCTATTCAGACATTATCAGGAATGCTATACAGTGTTTTCCATCTCAACCCACCAAGTGTCTGTCAATTCTCTGCTGTGTTCAGAAGAGCTGTATTTCTGCTCCTTAAATTGTGACCCTTCAGCATGATTGGAAACCAATTCATGATTTACGCATCATTGGTCTGAGTAATGATTTGTCTACATTCATTATATTTATGCTCTGTGAAACTACCAGAAGAACTTCTCCCAACGTAGTGACCTCTGCATGTATTGGACTACAATTCCCACAATTCTCAACTGCTCAGCTTATATGGACAATACCAGTTGGGAAAACCTTTGCTCGAGAGAAAGATAAAACAGAGTCGGACAAAAAGAAATACAAAGAAGACTGTAAAACATGTTTTTGACTCAATGAAGTGGCAATGCATGGGGGAGTGGTTCCCTTTCAGAGGGGTTCTGTATCCACATGGTAGACCTTCAATTCTGGGTCAGAATATCTGATTAATATTAACAAATATTAATCCAAATGTCATATTTAAACATACATCCACACCGAATTGTCTACAGTTAATATAGCAGCAATTAACATTTTCCTGCTGTAATCTCAGATGCAAAAACCTAAATCAAGTAATCTTCTAAATAATGTTAGAAGCCAATGCTAAATTTAGCCATCTTTGGAATGGACCTATTCAAACTGAAACATTAGTCACAGCCAGATTTGTAAGACTTTTTTTTCCAGTTCTCTTGAACCACAATTAAGTTTGGATCCAACCCAATTTCTTCCTTTGTATGCCAATTTGTGCTGTAGCCTATGATATTAATTCTGCTTAAATATTTTTCCTGGGTTTAATTGCTTAAATTGCTCTTGTGGAGGAAACAGTAGTATAAATCCTTATGAGTGACCGAACACAAATCTTTTTTTCTTTAAACCAGTCCAGGTTCAAATGTATGGTTGCATCAGAATCATTACATTTGTGACATTCTTCGGCAGAGTAATAGAAGTATAAAAAATATGTACACAAAAGCTTACACCAAGGGAGATAAATTATGATATGTACAAGCAGAGATTGGAGCAAAGATTTGGCTTCTCTTTGCTTTGCATGTGATGGTGTGTAAGCCTTTTAGAGGCACCTATGAATTATTGCTTTGGTTCGGCATGAGTTCAGTGAGAAGAAATGTACCTCATCTGTAAAACACTGTGTAGACTAATATCAGCTTCTTTCTTCTTATATTGCATGGAGATATTGATCGGGTAAAATGGTACCATATTGGAGCTGTCTGTTGTGGAATTCATCATACTGTCACATCCCTTGTGCCTTAGAGTTATTGAAAAGTGCAATTGAGGGAGTTGTGTCATTTTGTTTTACAATCTATTCATAAGGAAGTTCACTGAAACATTTTATATTGTATTCTGGTTTGTGTGCTTCTCCAGTTTAGACTGATTTGCCTTTTTCTGGGCCAATGAAACACTTTGTGTCCTTTAATAAGGCTTAACTGGTTGCAGTCTTGCATCTTTTGTGTAGCATTGTTCTCTTGACAGGGCTCACACCTGCTGCCTTTACTGATGATGATGTATTGGGGTCTCTCCTTGGGGAGTCATAAATCTGAAAGCTGTGGCTTCCTTCCCTTCTGCTTTTATCTCATGGTGGGGGAAGGTAAACAATGAACTTCTGCATGGAGAAAGCTTTTAGCTTCTCCTCACACTAAAGGATCACTTGATGTGAAAATAGCTTTCAGACATGAAGAGAGATATTGTCAATCTGTCCTCAGCAGATTAAATAGTTTGAATGAATTATTTTTGCTTTACGGTGGGCCTGGAAACTTGGCAGTGAATTAAAAGGGCATAATATTTTGCATCATGAAAGGAAGAGAACAACAATCTAAGGACTCAAAACACCTATTTTTTGCTCTGGGTCAAATATAACATCTCAATTATAGGGATAGAAGCATTAAATTATTTCTATGTTAAGTTTAGGAGAACTCTGCAGACAAACATCACTATCCAACCTATGGACTAAGTTGGCTGTCAAAATGTGAAGAACCTCTGGTGATGTTAAGTAATCATAAAGACTGTAATTACTTATGGCTGAGCACTTGTAGACTGGAATCACAGTTAGTGCTTAGAGGCAGAAGAACTTTCAGAAAAAAGTAGGATTGTGCAGTTCTTGGAAAATATTTGGCAGTGGTTCTCCTGAGGCCTGTCTGCTGCTGCTTCAAGACCTTAGAGAAAGAGGGGGCTGCTTTCAGGCATTGCAGATAGGTGAGACATTTGCACTGCTGCGTGTCCTGAAGTCCTTTATAAACTGAAACCAAAACACATGGGATAGAAGCTCACAGTATGATTACTCTTACTTCTTTTTTCTTCTGTGCGTATTTATTCAGAAATGGGTCTCATTGTTTTGAGTGGATTTCAATAGTCCAAGTAGGACAACCTTGGAATAAGTATTAGAACATCCTTCACATGGAAAATATTTCAGGCTTACTTTATATCTTCCAATTTAGAATAGAGAGAAAAAAAAAACTGTGGAGTCATGACTCATCATAGACCAACATTTTTACTTTTCTGCAATATAGTATCAAAGGTCAAATCTTTAGCCCAATCATTTTCTGATTATGGTGATGGCTTTTCTTCAAAAAAGTGTTCATGGTTCATCCAATTCTGTTAAAATTAAAGTAATACAGCTTTTAAAAGCCTCAGCTCTTACAAGAACAGATGCTGCCATCAAAACCTTCCAGGAAAATGTGCAAATAATGAAGTTATTACAAAAGAGATGAAAATGTTGGCGGTCTCTTGAGACTTTTGAGATTTTGGAATTTTCACCTGTAACCTTCGAGTTATCAAATGATCCTTTGGCTGGGGTATGCCTGGAGTATGAAAGATTAGCAGGCTTTGGGCCATCCTCAATTGACATTGGAAAAACTAAAAAGAATAAGATGGAAATAGAAAGCACATAATCAAAAATTGCCCTGAGTTTACATTGTTAGAACTATCTTCCTGTCTATCTCTCTTGGTCAGTGTGACTCATTACAGCAGCTGTCTATAGAAATAGGAACAAATTTTGTTCTTCAATGGTTTAGCTGTACTAGAATCACTGCTTTTGTTAGCATAGGTGCTTTTTTTTTTGCTTTCTGTCTATTTCTCAGAGGCTGCCATGCATTAATTCCTATGATGGAAAGCAATAAAGCTTCTATGGACCATATTCACTCTTGTATGACATGCTAAGGGACTGTGCTTAACGAGCAGATAGAGTCACTGACCAATGGCAAAATTTGGTGCCAGAGAAAAATTTATAAATAGGGAAGGCTCCCAGTATTAATTTAATTCAGCAGTTGTGGGGAAGTGAAGGCTACAAACACAATTTCAAACAGTAGAAGAAAAACAAACTGGATGTTTTGGTTTGAACTGCTGAAGATGCAGCATTGAAATATCTTGCAAATAATGTTATTTTATTATAATTAACCCAGGACTAAAATCGGCATAGGGCCATTTACCACAGATCTGGTTTTCAAGCTGGATTTTCAATCGCAAATTCAGATTGTAAAGTCTTGAAACTAATTCTTTCTTCACTTCTGTTGCTCATCAGTGAACTGATGTTATCCTTAAAGTATTGGTAAAGTTTTCATACATACAATCTTAAACAAATATTTTCCTCTAATGAAGTGGAAAATCTACCATGTGATGTCCCGTTAGTTTGCATATTTATTTATAAATCTATTCATAAAAGTTATGTGCCATCAGTTACAATTTAGGTATGGTAGTCATGGCATGCTACAAAAAAACATCTCCAGTAAAATATAACAATAAAATACCTATGCTATAACATAAAAACATTAAAAATATCCATTATAGACTATAAGAGCTGAAAACAAAACAGCAACAAGAGAACAAAAACCCTATGCCAGCCTTGTTGTTGTTCAGTCGCGAAGTCGTGTCTGACTCTTTGTGACCCCATGGACTGTGCCAGCCTACATCCACAAAATCAAAATCAATAACATCCCATAAATAATTTCATGCAATTGCTCAATTAATCAACTTTATAGATCCACACCAATCAATTTCTTAATTACATATAATATGACATTCCATCAAAGCTCCTGCAGAAAATCTCAGTCTGTTAAATGTAATGGCAGAAGTTGGAGATATCATGAGTGAGAAAGGCATCTTCTTGGAGATGGTGATACATCTTTATTGTTTCATGCTGGTAAGGCAGAAACCAGCCATTCCCAGGTAAGAGAAAACTACATGTCAACATAAATCAGATGCTTTTCAAGAACATGAAAAAAAATGGTGAAATCTACTGTAAGTGGGAGGAAGGATAGATCTATATAAAAATAGCTCTTATTTCTATGGATTTCAGCTTTCTCTATGTCAATGGCTTTATTCTTATCTTTCCCAATAAGATTTTATTGAATTATCTATTCATTTTGTGTAGCTTGCTATCTCACAATAGCAATCTAGGGGGCTTACAACATTTAAAAGAAATACAGCTTTAAAAATAAACAGCAGCTGCTGTGAAATTAGGGCAATCTAAATAAAACATAACCACGCCACAGAAGCTAATACTCCAACACCCATACTCCTAGTGAATGGTGTTGGAAAACTTTCTTCTGAGTCACCCATTTCCTCCCTAAGATTTATAGTTATGGCTGGTGCAAAGTCTGACAGAAAAATCATCTTAACATTGCTTAGGGGTCTCCTGAGATATCCAGAGAACAGCCGAGTATCTGTTGACTTAAAGCAGTGGAAGAACAAGCCGAGATTTTAAACCCTGGGACTTACTTTTAGATAAAAGAAGATGGGGGAAGAACAGTGTCAGGCTACGATAACAAAGAAGACACAGAATCTGGTTCCACTTTCAAGACTAACCAACTTCAATAGGATAACTTTCCTGAGCAGCTGCTCCTAAAGGTCTTGTAGTTACTATCAGCCCATCTTGACATCTGTGGAAAAGCTTTGAGTGTCCTGCAGTGGGACAAAATTGTGTCTTCAAGCCTTCTCTTGAGTAGACCTTTTCCTAAAAAAATATTTGGAGAACTGAGATTTATAGTTGAGAATGGAGCATAACCTGAGGTGCATTCATTACCCATTCACATCTCTTTCCAGGAATATTCGTATGCTCTTTCAGCTTCAGCATCACAGGAAAAGTCACTTTGAGATTAAGGGGTTGCAGAAAGAGTAGTATACGCATCTTCTTACATCCCAATATTATTTTTTAAGATAAAGGTTTCCCTTGACAGTTGTGTCCAACTCTAAGGGGTGATGCTCATCTCCATTTCCTAGCTGAAGAGCCAATGTGTCTGAAGTCATTCTGTAGTCATGTGGCTGCTATGACTATACATCAAGGTGCACAGACCTTGTTATCTTTCCCTCTGAAGGTGATACCTATTTACGTACTTGCATTTTGCATGCTAGGTTGGCAGGAGCTAGGCAGACAATGGGAATTGCCAACATGCACCCTTATTATTTTTTTGCTTACATCTAAAATGCTGCCTAGACCACCCTCTGAACATTGTTGAAGAAACTGCTTGGGTAAGCAGTGAAACATTTCTAACCAACAAGAAAATAAGTCCAGTTGCCATAACTCAACCTACAAATAAAATGACCTTATTCTTAATGCATGTACATGAAGATGTTCTTGGGGTCAATTCAAAGGCAACTGCTAATGAAACTCTGGGTTGTGTATCACTTGAAGCTCTGAGAAGTATTTCATCTTTCTTCCAAACAAAGAAGAAACTAGATTTTAGAAACAATTTGTCATCCTGATTTTGAGCTGAAAATTGTGTGTGGTAATTAAAGTATTTATCCAACAAAGAGTTTCTTATCTTTGTGTCTAGAAAGGACTGTTCTGGTCCCTGTTTGGTTAGCAGTTGCTCAGAAGATGCCATTCCAAAAGTGTGGAATTTTATGTTTCCAATGATAATGCCAACTTTCAATGCAGGAAATAAAATTCAGATTTGGGCTTGATTTTGAAAGCTACTGAGTCCGATAGCTATAATGGTGATTTATATCTCTTTTTGATTATATTTTTCCTCCTCTCTTTTAATTCAGTAATCTAAGTATACTAAATGCATAGCTTCGTTCTTCCTTTTCTTACATGAAACATGGCTTTATGCTGAGGCCAGTGATGTAATTCTTGGGTTATAATCAACATTTTAAACCTGCATAATGTGTTCACATCATTCTGTCTTTGTGTACTTCCTATAGATGTATTTTACTGTTAATTTTGCAATCAGAGAATGGTAGCCTTAATATGTTTTTCTTCAGCAGCATTTCAGAAGGAAGCTTCTAGTAAAAAGTCTTGCATTTCAAGACCCCTTTTGGAATGTTCAGAATCATCTTCCTTTAATCCATCCCTTCCTCAAAGTTTCCCTTATTGTCTAGAAAAGTTATAACTGGATCCAGAAATGAAATCAGTTCCATGTCCTATGCAGAGTACTAAAATCAACAAGACCTTCATTTATGAGAAAGGGCAGAAGAGGAATGCTGTTGGGAAAGCTTTGATTGTGTTGTTGCTATTCACTTGAAAGGACAGAAATGAAATCTTATTAGCCTCTATAAACAGTTGCAAGTAGATCTGTGTTCTGGAGATATGTGTGTGTGTGTGTTCTGGAGATCTGTCTGTCTGTCCTTCCATCCGTCCGTCCATCCATCCATCCATCCATCCATCCATATCACTAGAAACCCCAGCTTCCCCTACATGGAGATGCTGGCATAGTTGTCGTGGCCAAATGAGAGTGCAGCGTGATGTTATTATAGTAAACAGCACTTAAGCACAGCTGGCAAGATTGATCCAGCAACATTAAGGTGAACTTCAGCAAATGACCAAGGCAGGAGAAACAAGGTCTGAATATGGAACTGGTTCTTGCAGGAACTCTTGGGAATCGCCACCATTAGTTTTCCCTTTGAACAGGCAAAAGGAACTGATATGCAGCCTTCCTCGGGTTTCTTCCTGCAACAGCAGCTTTGTTTATTCTGTAAATACCTACTTTCTCTTTTTCATAGTCCTTGCTAAATGAGACACATTCCAGACTTCATTGAAATTTTGGTTCTCATAATCATCAGACAAGGGAGGAAAAAAACATTTAACTGAAAAATAAGATCATAGTGTAGTTCATGCTGGAACATCACTGAAGGTTGTTTTTTTTCTAAATGACTACTTTAAGACCTCATTGTTCTGGTGTACTCTAGAAAATGTTGACTTAGCACATGGTCTCTTTTTGCTAGAGAATCAAATGATAGTTCAAATCAATGTAGAACATCTTGAAGAGGGTGAGAATATTTTCAGACATTGTCACACCATGTATGGATTTAATATGGTCCATCCATTTTTAAGTGTAGCCTGTTTCATAACAAACATGATCTCCTAGGCCATCCCATCCACAATGTTATTATTTAGGCATTTGGCATCAAGTTCACTAATGATCTTTAGAGGACAAATTGGGTGATAAATGGCCAAGAGAATTTTGATGGCTTTCTTGAAAATTGAGCGGACTTAGCTTGATGAACTGAAAAAGCATGGTCTCTGTAAATTAGGTTGCCAGAACAAAGGTGACCCACCAAGTTGGATTTTGTAACATCAGCTGGGATCTGATCCCTGGCTGTTGTCCTACTCGTTAGTTGTGAGCTTAAACATTTCAGAAAGTTACACAGGAAGCCAATGGGGGAAATATTCTGCTCCTAAGACAAAATTGCTCAGATTTCAGTTGCAGTAATAGAAATTCAAAGACCTCCCTGCCCTAGAACTTTTCTCCAGATCATGGAAAAAGCCTTATGTTTATTACAAATTTCCATATGTACCTCTTCTTTTTCTCTTTCAGGAGATACTTCTTTTTTGTTGCAAAAAGTCATGTCCAATGTTCAGCTGCTAGACCCAAACAAGACTTTGTTTTGTTATTGTTGTTCAATCAAGCAGTTGTGTCTGACTCTTTGCAACCCCATGGACTGCAGCATGCCAGGCCTCCCTGTCCTGCACTGCATTCTGGAGTCAGACAAGCCCACGCCCATTGCATTGATTATGCTATCTAACCATCCCATCTTCTGCCATCCCCTTCTCCTTTTGCCTTCAATCTTTCCTTCAATCATAGTATTTTCTAATGAGTCTCTCTTTACATTAGGTGGCCAAAGTATTTGGGTTTTCTTGGCAAGAATACTGAAATGGGTTGCCATTTCCTTCTCCAGTGGAGTCCTTTAGCCCATTTTTCACTAGATGTCCAGGAACCCCAACATCTAGTGTGTCCTTGTTAACCCAGGATGGATTTCTGTAAATTACAGAGAATTATGTCTCATATTTTTATGGAAGGGAGACATTCTTTGTCTGGCTCCTCTGATGAGATCTGTCCAGTATGGTTGAATTTCTGGCATACCTCTCATCTTCTTCAGAGCACACAAGCCTCCCAACCAAAGCAAGGTGGTGCTTCACTGGAGATTGGACTTTGCATTTCTGAATTCATGATCAAACCAATGCTGAAATTTTGACTGGGTATTGCTGTTCTGATACTTAGCCAATTTTTGTGGAGTGTAAAAGTTTGGTGGTAGGTACCATCTCACTCTTCCCATTTCAAATGGGGTTTCAACTTGTGCAGCTTTAGGAGAACTGAAACTTTGGGTTAAAGCTCTCCCAATCTCTCTTTTCCCTGAGAGAATATCATAAGCTAATTCTGCAGTAAATGGGTAATGATCACTGGACAATAGTTGATTGATGTATCCACTTTGAAGAAGAGTAGTCCCAACATCTGACATTAACATTTTTTTTCAAATATTACAACCATAGCATGGATAATCAGGGATAGATAGACACTGTAAAAATGTAAGATAAAAAAATATAAATTACGAATACTTTCTCTTTGTTGTCCTACTCCTTTGATCATTTAGTGGGTAGTGGTTTTTGGTCACCATATAATAAAATTAGACTAACCTGCTTAAATTAAAAAAAATTGGATATCTATTATTGGATGAAACAATATTCTTCAAAAATTGTGATTTCTAAAATTTTGAAGGGTGATCTGTAAGATCCTTCAAACTATTTTTTTAAAAAAATATTCTGTTAAGTATAAATTAAGAACATTTTCTAATTCCATGTACTGTATGTAAATTTTTTTAAATTGCATTGTTTTGCTGAAACCACTTGCGTTTATTTTTCAGTTCAGATTCATTGAACAGCTGTGATGTCTGTGCTTCCTTTTAAAATAAATTAGCAGTTTATGTATCCTGAAAGTTAAGCTGATTCTCTGGTCAATTATATTTCTATAATTGGACCAGAGCACTGATTTATTAGAAATGTTAAAACATATGGAAGGAATGCTTAAATGTATGAGTTGACTTTTCATAAAAGAAGACCAGCACTCATAAAACATAGTCAATGCCCCTGTTGTTTGTTTTGGCAAGACCAAGGATTGGCAGCTGACGTTGGAATGCAAGCAGTCTAGATTTCCATCTATGCTGAGATAACTTTATTTCTTATTGGAATACTGGCACACTATGTCATTGTCACTGGGCAAACCCAGAAATGGATTCACATTAAGACCAATTAATTATTGGCTCATATTAATTGACAGTCATGCTTGCATTTGAAAGAAAATTGCATCTTTTGCCATATCCAGGTTTCAATGGTCTTCAGAAAAGTTCAAAGGCATCTGTTGTGTGTGTGTGTCAAGAACATCAAAAGGAAGGGTGAGTCAATCCTTTCCATGTTACAGTCATGTAATATTGTGAAATACATTAAAATGGAATGGTGCTTCCATCTGCCTGCCATTTTGATGTTGTAGACCCATCACCTTGGGTATATCCTGATAGGAATTTTAACATATCTCTGGAGATGCTTGGAGGATTCCTTTCAACACAGGCATTCCAATCTACATTTTTCCAAGCTAAATGCAATTCACTAGCTATCTAATAAATGTGCATCAAGATTCAGTAAATATTTTGCTTTTGACTGTTTTGT
>JANHZU010004717.1:123957-136499 GCA_032468055.1 Acrochordus granulatus
AAAAAATCATTTTCAATGGAATTTGAGGTAGAAATGATTGTCCCTAACATCTGAAACAAGTAACAATGATTAACACATGATATAAAGCAGAAGTAGAGCAAACTAACCAGCACTTATGGATCTGCTTCGAGGCAGGTTCTGGCCTCGGCTGCTGCTAGGCTGGCTGCTGTCCGGCACCCCCTGCTGGCTCAGAGGATCTGCTGCCACCGCCGCCTGAGGCAAAAGGGCCTTTTCCCTTTTCCCTCAGCAACGTCTCACAGTACAGCACACGGACAGTAACTGAGTAAACTGCATGTGGCAGCATCGACAGAACTCTCACGCAGTTGCTGTCTGAACAGGAAATATAGAGCACTCTGACTGATGACACGTAAGTTATCGCACAAAGCTTGCTCGTCTTGCAAGTTGCCACTTGTTAACCAAAAAAATTTTATTAAAAATTTTTGCTCGTCTTGCGAGGTTCCACTGTATATTGAAAGCCTCAGAGGCGACAGAGTGGCTTCTCTGCAAATATGGTGTTGAGGTGGCTCACCGCCCCAGTGCAATACTTAGAAACTGAACAATGTCCTGTAAGGATCGAATTGACCCCAGTGATCAAGGAGGGGTGATATATCGCATAGTATGTGTGGACTGTACCAGTGACTATATAGGGCAAACAGGGCGCATTAAAGCTCAGCATTAGACTGTGTGAACACACAGCAGCTGTCCACTGGCATGATGTGAGCTCCCTGGTTGCCATGCATGTCTAGGAATACAAACATATGTTCATTCTGACAGTGGTGACTATCATTGGCCATGCAGGTAATAAGACTGCAAAGGAGTTGATTGAGGCTTGGGGGAGAAGCTCCACCTAAATTAACAGGTGCATAGACCTTCTCCCTGCTTACCAAACACTGCACTGTAATATCACTCAAAGAAAGAAAAATGGGAAAGAGTTAAAAAAAAAACCCACCCACCTCCTTGATGGCAAACAAAGGATCAAAGAAAGAAAAGGGAGGTGGGAAGTACAACACCTGGATGTGTGATGCAAGTGGAGGAGGAGATGATGAAACTGAACAGGAATTTAAGAGCCTGCCAGTTCCCTTTGTTTGCAATTGTTGTTTGCGTATATGTCTATCTCTCTTAGTCCTCTGAGGATGAGCTTCAGTGGAAGCTTGAAAGATAAGGCAATAAAAAAGTCCATTTCCAATCCAGTGGCTGGAATTAATCTATCAACATGCAGATCTGGGAGTCAAGTCTTCATCACCATTCAGAAAGAGATACCATCAGAAGATATACGAAGTTGCATTTTACAAACATTTTCCTTCATAATAGAAGCAGCTGAGGTCTCGCTTTGCTTATTTTTATTTTACAAGGATGCAGTGTGAAGGATAATAAAAAAAAATTGTTAACACTTTTCCTGTTTTAAACATTTCCTCTCTGCCATTGCTACTTTTACTGCAGAACTTTGTACAGCAATTGATTTATGACAGCAATTGGGACTGGAATCCCTGAAGTCCCAGTTGCCATCATTAACTGAAGCCCACAGTCATTATGCAAAACAATTTCCTGTTAGCTTCCTGCAACCAAAGTCAATGGGAAGCCAGCAAAAAGTTGCAAGTCCCAGGCTGGGATGCAGGTAAATGGCTGCTTCTGGATGGGGAGGGGAGCAAGGTTCTGTGAGGGTATGAGGGGGTACATTAGAGGCATGGAGCAGATCAGGGAGGATGTGGAAGGACATGAAGGGGGGGTCAGGTTGGGTGTACAAGTGTATGAGGAGGTGGACAAGAGGTGTCACATGGGTAGAGGAGGATGTGCAAGGACATGAGGACTGAGGAAGATAGTGAGGGTGCTATTCAGATCATGATGGGTGTGTGGGAATACAAGGAGGAATGTAACGGGGGAGGAATATGCAGTGAAGATGCATGGAAGTATGAGAGTGGCCAATGCAGAACAAGTGCAGAGGTATGCTTGTGGAGGAAACTTACTCCAGCAACTTGCAACCTTCCCTGATAGCTTCTCCATTGACTTTCTGGGGAAGCCAGCAGGAAAGGCTGAAAATGGAGATCACATGATTGTGGGGCCTGCAACCAATTGTAAGTGTGAACTGGTTGCCAAGCACCCAGACTGCAATCATGTGAAAGCAGAGGTGCTGGGATCACTGGAATTCTGAGGACTAGTCATAACTACAATTTGATCAGTGTTGTCATCACTTTGAATGATTGCTGAATGAATGGTTGCAAGTGTGGCCTATCTGTAAATACCATATCTGGGCTTTAAAATGTTTTACAGCTGATAGATGGCAGCAGAGAGGAGCAGAAAATTAAAATTTCTTGCTTCGATGTACAAATCAGGTTTTTGTAGCTCAAATGTTATTATTATATTATAAGGATAATTCTAAAATTTATATTTAACATTGGCTTGTGTAGTGACTTATTATTTCATTTTCTCAAGTATTCTGCAACTTAAGCAAAAAGTAAAACAAAATTCTTCATGGATCACTGCCTTGCTGTGGCAAAGGGGCTATTGTAACTCAATGAAGTTATGCTGTGCAGGGCCACCCAAGACAGACAGGTCATAGCATTGAGTACTGACAAAATGTGACCCACTGGAGAAGGAAATGTCAACCCACTCCAGTATCTTTGTCAAGAAAACCCCATGGACAATATCAGAAGGCTAAAAGATACAATGCCAGAAGATGTGCTCTCAGATCAGGTGTTTGATATGCTATTGTGGAAAAGGGAAGGGCAATTACAAGTAGCTCCAGAAAGGATGAAGTGGCTGGGCCAAAGCCAAAAGGACACTCAGCTATAGATGTGTCTGGTGGTGAAAGGAACGTTCCAATGCTGTAAAGAACAATATTGCATTGGAACCTGAAATTTAATAACTATGAATCAAGGTAAGCTAGATGTGGTCAAACATGAGTTGGCAAGATTGAACATCAGCATCTTGGGAATCAATGAACTAAAATGGATGAGAATGGGCAAATTTAATTTAGATGACCACTACATCTTTTAATGTGGGTAAGAATCCCTTAGAGGAAATGGAGTAGCCCTCACATTCAATAAAAGAGTGAGAAAAGCAGTACTGAGGTACAATCTCAAAAACAACAGAATAATCTTTGCTCGAATCCAAGGCAAACCATTAAACGTCACAATAATCCAAGTCTGTGCCTCAACCACTGATGCCAAAGAGGCTGAAGTTGACCAGTTTTATGAAGACCTACAACACCTTCTAGAACTCACACCAAAAAAAGATGTCCTTTTCATCATATGGGATTGGAATGCTAAAGTAGGAAGTCAAAAGTTAACTGGAATAACAAGCAACTTTGTCTTTGGAATACAAATTGAAGGAGGGCAAAGGCTAACAGAAGTTTTTCAAGAGAACCAGCTGATCACAACAAATACACTTTTTCAACAACCTAAGAGTGACTCTACACATGGACATCAGCAGATGGTCAATACCAAAATCAGATTGATTATATTCTTTGCACCCAAAGATGGAGAAGCTCTATAGTCATTAAAAACAAGAATTGGAGCTGACTGTTGCTGAAATCATGAGCTTCTTATTAGGCTGAAATTGAAGAATGTAGGGAAAACCACTATGCCATCCTTATGAATATACAGTAGAGGTGAGGAATAGATTTAAGGGATTGCATCTGACAGATGCCTGAAGAACTATAGACAGAGGTGTGTAACATTGTACAAGTGTTAGCTATTAAAATCATCCCAAAGAAATAGAAATGCAAGAAAGCAAAATGGCTGTCTGATGAGGCTTTAGAAATAACTGAGGAAAGAAGGAAAGTGAAAGGCAAGAAAGGAAAAGATATACCCAGCTGAATGAAGATTTCCATATAAAAGCAAGGAGAGATAAGAAGATCTTCTTAAATGAACAGTGCAAAAAATAGAGGAAAACAATAAACTGGAAACTACTAGAGAGCTCTTAAAGAATATTGGAGATATCAAGGGAATGGTTCATTCAAGGATGAGCATGATAAAGGAAAAAAATGATAGGAACTTAACAAGCAGAGGAGATTAAGAAGAGATGGCAATAATACACAGAAGACTTATACAAAAAAGATCTGATAACATAAAATGTCCCTGATAGCCACAATGATATGGTTGCTGACCTAGAGCCAGACAACATGGATTGTGAAGTCTAGTGGGCCTTTGGAAACATTGCTAACAACAAAGCTAGTGGAGGTGATGATATTCCAGCTGAACTATTTAAAATTCTAAAAGATGATGTGGTGAAAGTGTTGCACTCAACGTACCAGCAAACATGGAAAAATCAACAGTGGCCACAGAATTGGAAAAGGTCAGTTTATGTTTCAATCCCAAAGAAGGGCAATGCGAAGAATGTTCAAACTCCTGTCCAATTGCTCTCATTTCATGCTAGCAAGGTTATGCTCAAAATACTACAAGCTAGGCTTCAGCAGTATATGAACCGAGGACATCCAGATGTACAAGCTGATGTTTCGAAGAGGCAGCGGAACTACGCTTAATCTTTGATTGTTTGGATCATAACAAACTGTGGTAAATTCTAAAGGAGATGGGAGTACCAGACCACCTTACCTGTCTCCTAGAAACTTGTATGCTAGTCAAGAAACTACAGTTAGAACCAGATGTGGAACAACTGATTGGTTCAACATTGGGAAAAGAGTATGACAAGGCTGTATATTGTCTCCCTGCTTGTACATCGTGCAACATTCCAGGCTGGATGAATCACCAGCCAGAATTAAGATTGCCAGGAGAGATTTCAACAACCTCAGACATGCAGACATTACCACTGTAATGGCAGAAAGTGACGATGAACCAAAGAACCTCTGATGAGGGAGAAAGATGAGAATGCAAAAGCTGGCATGAAACTCAGCATTAAAAAAACTAAGATCATGGCAACTGGTCTCATCACTTCCTGGCAAATAGAAGAGGGAGAAATGGAAGCAGTGGCAGATTTTATCTTCTTGGGCTCCAAGATCACTGCAGATGGTGACTGCAGCCATGACATTAAAATGCTTGCTCCTTGGCAGGAAAGCTATGGCAAACCTAGACAGCATATTAGAAAGCAGAGACATCCCCTTGCTGACAAAGGTCCGCAAGGTCAAGGCTATGGTTTTCCCAGTCGTAATGTATGGCTGTGAGAGTTGGACCATAAGGAAGGATAAGTCTGAAGAATTGATGCTTTCACATTGTATTGCTGGAGAAGACTCTTGAGGGTCTCTTAAACTAATCAAAACAGACTACAGGAAATCAATCCTGATTGCTCATTGGAAAGAAAGATACTGAAGATGAAGCTCAAATACTTTGTCTACCTAATGTGAAGAGAGGACTCATTGGAAAAGACCGTGATGCTGAGAAAGATTGAAGGCAAAAGGAGAAGGGGATGGCAGAGGATGGGATAGTTAGATCGCATAGTCAGTGTGATGGGCGTGGGATTGGGTTTGGGCAGTCTCTGGGAGACAGTGCAAGACAGGGAGGCCTGGTGTGCTGCAGTCCATGTGATCATGAAGAGTTGGACATGACTGCATGACTGAATAACAACAACCAGATTCCTAGCTATCTTTTCTGTTCCACTTCCAGTCATACCCATCATTTTTCTTCAGTGGAAAATATATATTTTTTATTCCTTCCATGTCTTCTCAGCCATCACCATCATTAACAAAGAATAACAACTGATCCAGGGATCACCTCTCAACCTTGGAATAATAAAAAGACTTTGGGCTGGTTCTCTGATCTTGTGTTAGGAACTCCTTTGGACATCCACATATTTTAAAGCTTAACCAGAATATTTACAAATGTAGGAAATTATCTTACGATTTGCTCAGCCTTTTAAGGATTTGTGTAAACCGTGGTTCTAGAGGAAGAGAGACACCAGAGTCTCCTTTCTTTTAATGGAGATGTAGGAATTATTCTGCTTCCCCAATGATGAAAAGCACCAGGGCTTTTTCGATTATGGCTGTTCTTTGGCAAGGAACAATCACTTAGAGCCTTATACTTTTTTGTAAAAATACGTTTTCTTTAGAAATAGAGACTCTGAGGGAAGCAGAAATCAGAGAGTATATAAGACTTGTAACTTTATTACTATGCATTACATTCTTAGGGAAAGCCCCCATCTCAAGGAAAGAGCAGCACCTCTTTAAGCCTGTTTTTGTTCCTCTGCTTTCTGGAAATGTTTCTGGATTTGGTTCATATACAGCTGAAGAGAGGCAGTGAAAAAGTAAATTTTATTTATTAGTTTTTATTTAGCATATATAGAGACATACATTATAAAATTCCTTGGCTATTCTGGTAATTACTATGGTAATGTTCTTGGCTGCAGTATATGCTTATTTTTGTACTGTTTTAATTGCTTCAATTGATTGATTGATTGATTTAACTGACTGAGATGGGCAGCTATAGAAAATAAATAATTAAATAAAACTATAATCAGTAAATTAAATAAACAGTGCCAGCCCCATTCTGTTGGTTTGAACAGAAATGAAAATCTCTACACTCAGCAGAGTTTTAGTACATCCCAGGCTCACAGCTATAACATTTAGAAATAGTGGGGATGTGGTTTTCTCTTTGGTAGTTCCTTGATTAGTATTTCTAAATTTATTTTAAACATTATCCTAGTCATGAACAACCAAAGAGAAAACCATGTCCCCATAAACATTGGCAAGGTAAACTTCTGTATATAAACAGGGAGCAATCCCCATGCTCATTAGCAATGAGGATGTTACCTGGTTAGATAGTGAAACATCTTCAAGGAAACCATCAAGTTCAGAGACCACACCACACTCTACGATTGTTGTATATACATATATACACACACAAACCATGTTAATTATTGGTGATGGACTGTAGTGGATAATGTCTGGGTAATGGTTTATTTATTTATTGGTTTATTTATTACTATTATTGCTATGCTACTGTACTCCCCCACAGACTGAATGAAATGAATGGAAACTTAAACAAATTGTTGTGTGGTCAGGAGATGGTAGACCATCCTCTTCTGGAAGGGGATACAGCCTCCCAGAAAGTTCTGTTTGGGAATGAATTTTCCAAGTTTCAGTTTATTGTATGTGTTCCTGGAAGAAATTGTCTTTCATTCTAGAATAGGCTGGGGATAAAGCTTTGTGAGAAACAGGAGCATCTCCTTCTATAAAATCTTCCCAATGGTCGATTGGTCATCTGTACTTATTCTGGATCATGTCAGCCCCTAGAAGTAGAATGGAAGATCCAACCTCTTTGATTTAAAAAAACAAAAATCCAATATATTATGGTCAATTCTTTCTAGTGACTCTAGGATTACTTTGGGCTTAATATTTTATTGCCTGGAGAACTGAATAGTTAGTGGACATGTAAGTGAAGTTATAAAGTAAAAAAAGTTAATTCTCTGGCTTCTTTTCCCTAGCAAATGACAGGCAGGGTTGAAGACAATACCTGGGAATCTTAGGAAAGTTTCCCTGGGTGTGCAAAGTCCTTTCCGCATAGCTGCCCAATCCACTGAAACCAGTAGAAGATTGTAGAATCATTTCCAGCAACTGCATGATGCACAAAAACCTAGCTGAGAGCTAATGTTATGAACTGTGTCATGTGTGGCAGGACAGTAGTTCAGTCATTGTCATTGTGTGTGAGGTGCCCTCCAGAAATAAATTAATTCTATAATTAAAGGTTGCTGTGATTGCATATTATCCATTCATAGGGCAGGCATCCTGCTGGGTCTCTGAAGGATATTTGGTGTGAGCTGCCTTCAGAGGGAAATTGACTCCTAAGGGCTTGGCTCCTTTGAGACTGTTTCTTCTTCAGATACCCTCTGCAAGCTAATATTTTTGAAGATAAGTAGATGTGTTGCCATATCACTTGAGTGAAGGATGTGTATGAACTGGCAGGTGCCTGGCAAAGAGCTAAAAGAACAGCTGAACCTCTTGTTTCTCCATGGAGAAGACACTTCAGAGTCCAATATAACTTCTCTGTTTATAATGGACAGTAATTTAACTGGCACTATGAAGTCTCCCATTTTCTCTGCACCGGAGAGTTCCTCTTCATCCTGTACTCCTTCCTTCTAAGCCTGCCTCTATTTCCAACCCCTCCCCAATGATGGAAGGGGATATCTTGATTCTTAGCATTGCATTCAAGTCTGGTTGGGTCTCAAACTTTTCTCGTATTACAAATATCTCCTTATTTCTAGAGCTTGTCCTCTACAATTTGCTCTTTCATCCTTTCTTCTGAAACAATACCCCAAGAGATGGATTGGATTTGGCCCTGAATAAATGACATGGCTGAGTCACTTCACAATTACAATTTGCGAGTCACAAATGAATTTCTTCCTCTTCCTTTTCCTTTTTCACTTTTTCTTCTATAGATTGACAGCATGTCACTGCTCTTGAGGAATGCAACTTCAGCCATAGCGTTTAATAGGAAAGGACTGTGGAATCATTACAGTAGTTCAAATCAAAAACAGGTTGGTTACCTTGTTTACCACAGCATTTGAGTCTTGCTGGGTCTCAAACTCTTCTCAAAAAATTACAACTATTTCTTTATTTCTAGAGCTTTTCCTCTTCAATCTGCCCTCTCACCCTTTTCCTCTGAAATAAAGTTACCATTTCATTCCCTGAAAAGGCAACAATCCTTTGTGGGAGTAATTAATCCTTTTTTGACATCCACATCCATGACATTATAAAGTTCACCAGTCCAGATTTACACTTAGTTAGCATTAGCATAAGTTAGAAACAGAGGTTTTGTGATATAAAATTCATAATTTGAAAGAACTCACTTGTAATGTATGACCTTTTAGTCTTGAAAATTTGTTAACAAATCTCAAACTACATTCAAGTCATTGGAGACATAAAGGAAAATTAACTGTATTTCATTCTTATTTACACCTCTTGATTTTGGTCATTAGGAACTTTGTTCTTTTAATTTGGTCTGCATAAGACTGATTAAGAATAGACTTTGAAATAAAATTTTGAAATATTTTTCCTTTTTCTGTTATTTGCTTCTTTCTACCACACAGCTAGAAAGAAACTAGAAGTATCTTTCTCTTCTGAAGTATTTACTGTAGTTTTCACAATTTTAGAATACTACTTCCAGTTTGGACTGATGGTCATCTCTCCTGTTGATAAGAGTGGAGACAATCAGGATAAATTACGCAGTCTAGGAGACTTTCCACATGGCAGTCCATTCAAATTCTGCTCTTAGAATAGAAAGAAAAGAGGAAATAAATATTACAAGATTAGAAATTTTGGTTTTTAGTAGTTACAGAAATAAGTTAAATCACCTATCAGGAAATGAAATTAAACTTCCAGTTAGCTTTGTTGGGAATGTTGACTTACAACAATAAGAAAATAAGAGCTAAAGAGTTTTATTGTAACAAAAATTGAAGCTGGGACTTTTATCTGTATGGGAATGCTTTAATAAACCTGGTATATTGTAATTGCCGACAAAACAACCCATTGATTGTATCTTCAAACAGGATAATCTAAACTGTAGTCCTTTGGAGATAAGCTGGATTTGAAGCTTTACGTGAACACTACTTCCTCCCTCCCCCCCCAAAAAGTAACACCACCAACTTTTCTGGGAAAAATCTGCTTACTTTAACCATTAGATATGGAAAGATAACACTCTAAAATTAACAGACAATGATTTAGATTAGAAATATTTATCATAATAAATTACATCATAAAATTAATAAGAGTTCCTAATGTATCAACATTTCTGTGTTATAAGCTAGGAAATCCTTTTATGTTTTTCTATTTTTAATTGAATATAAAACAGTTATTCTGAAAAAAAAGAGACAGTTTGTTAACACAATTGCCCTTAAGTGCTGTCTCTGCCACTGGTGACCCCAGAAGGTTCCCTCATTCTTAGACGCAATGAAGCAGATCAGAAGATGGCTGGAGCATTGCGAGTGGCACTCTCAGCCAAAGATAAATGTGTTTGGATTCGAACTCATTATTGTGATATCACACAACAATACTGCATCTTCAACTAGAAATCCAAAAAGTTATCTTTTATGCCTTGGTGGATTTGAAAAACTACAAACCCACAAACATTTTAGCAGTTACAGTGCAGTATAAGATTGACTAAGACATAAAATTGTTCTTTTCCACAATGAACTGAGATGAAACTTATGTTGTCCTTATCATCCCATTTTCAGTTTATAATGCCTGAGGATATGTAAAGATGCTACTAATAGTGAGCTCAATTTTGTGGTCTCTTGATTATATCCTTCTTGACAAAAAAAATCACTGGCTGTATCTCGATATAGTCAATATATCTTTTCAGAAGAAGACCATATTAAATATATATCCATTCCTGAGATGGATTTTTTTAAATATCTAAGTGCCTTGTTTTCACTTGGAATTGCCTAGAATAGTATGTGCAGTTTTCTTAGCAAGATTTCAGAAGTGGTTTGCTATTGGCTCCTTCCTAAGGCTTGGAAAAGATGACTGGCCCAAGGTATCCAGTTGGCTTTATGCCTAAGGTAGGACTAGAACTCATGGTCTCCTGGTTTTTAACCCAGTGTCTCAACCACATCACCAAACTGGCTTTCAAGAGGGATTATTTGGTCAAAACTGATCCTTTTCCTGACAATCTGAAGGTGGGATGAATGTTGCATTTGTATCTGGGAGGACCTTTTAGGTGGGTCCAAAACTCATAATATGTTGGGAGAAATACTTCCTTCAATTTCTAACCTACTATTTTATTTATTTATTTACTTACTTTCTTACGTATTTATTTATCAAATTTTTAAAGCTGCCCATCTCTTTCGCAGAGGGACTCTGGGCAGTGTACAGATATCAAACCATAAAAACAGTATATACCATTTAAAATGTAAAGGGAAGGATGAATTAAAAAGAGTGTGAAAGTTAATTAAAAGGCAGGGGGAGAGTTCTTAGGGTGTGCTATGCTTTCTCTTGCTTGTTTGCTTGCATGTTTGATTTCTGCTGTTGAATTTATTTACTTATTGACGTAGATTCATCAAATCTGTGTTCTGTTCCCAAGAGTACCTTCTTGTTTCATCTCTTCTGTGAACTAAACGTTAACATTTTGTACATTTCTTAGCAATTGCTTCCTTTTGCTTGTTGTTCCTATGGTAACTTAGTGTGTTTCCTTTTAACAAAGCTTGCATTATAATTATTAGGGTCTTTATTTGTGATGCTGTTTTTTGATGGTGTGTTTTGCTTCCTCGTATCTGTGATTGTAAATTGCTTTATAATTCTGTTTCAAGGACATCCACACACACACTTGGTGTTTGTTTCTGCTTCAGGTAAGGTTTGAAAATATTTCACTTGCTTTTTCTTAGCGTGTATTGACAATGTGGAAGCGAAAACGTCTGCTGGTTTGGAATCAAGCAAACCATTGATTGGAAACATAAATTTACCCACTTGAAATGTTTCTAGTGTCTCGTATGGATCAATCCATCTTTTCCCAAAGGAAAAAGATGTGTTTTACTGCTTCTGTTTTCTCTTTTTTCTAGTTGATCCTCAGGAATCAAAATCTCTCCGCTCTGCCACTGATAATATTTCAGTGGACTTGTGAATTTTGCCCCTCTGGAGTGAAAAAAATATTCCAAGTCATGTGGGATCTACTTTGAAGCACATTGATCCTTCTTCTTACTTCACAATTTCTGTTGATGCTCACTCAGTCCCCCTTGGTGAGGGTGATGGATTGTTTGTTTTGCCCTATTCTAGGCTTTGCTTTCCCAAGAAAAAAAAAAGCAGGCAGATAAATAACACAAATATAAAATTGAACATTCATGTTGGAATAGGAAGCAAAAAGGGACATTTTCTGTTTATATGTGAATTTCAGCTGTCATTGTTGATACCACACAGATCCATGCAGGTGATCATATCACTTTCTAAGTAATTTGTTCTCCTGTTATCCCTACATTGTGTGGACATTTAGATCCCCAAAGATTTAACCATCTCTATAAAATGCAAGACAGTGAATCATGTATAATCAGGAATATTCCCAAATGGCTTTAATTCCATTTTTTCCTATTACAGAGATATTATTGCTTTCTTCTATCTATCTGTCTGCTTGCCTGCCTGCCTGTTTACTTCCCTCCCTCCCTCCCTTCCTGTCTGTCTGTCTCTCTAACTATCTATCTGTCTATCTGTCTGCCTGTCTGTCTGTCTGTCTATCTATCTATCTAAGTTTTAAAGTCCAAGTTTGCCTTAAATTATCAAGGCTTTCATGGGTTCAGTAGTGTTTATCCTTAGAATATTTTTTTAAGAAAGAAATCCATTTCAAAGTTTTAGGAGGTTACATGGAATGGAATTCTACTAAAACATGCCTCTATAATGCTATGACCTATGTCCTAAAGACTCATAGTGTGAAAAAAAGGAAACTTTATGTATGTTGAATGGTTTGCTTTGGATTCGAACTGAGATCATTCTGTCATTTTTGAGATTGTACTTCCTTTTTATTGACTATGATGGCTACTCCTAAGATTTTCTTGTCCACAATAGTAGATTCAGTAGTAATCTGAATTAAGATCATCAACCCCATTCCTGTCCTTGTTGATCCTGGTGACAACTGAGCCAGTATGGGTTTCTGTAAATTACATTTCATATTTTT
>JANHZU010004717.1:136599-159221 GCA_032468055.1 Acrochordus granulatus
TATTTTCCACCATAATTTGCAAATAGATTCTTTCTGAATCAGACAATGTGATTGTCTGGATTTGTTTTCACATTTTGCTCTCATATTTGAGGTATACCTATTATGACAGTTACAGGCCTCTCTTATCTTTTTAAGTGGGAGAACTTGCACAATTGGTGGCTGACTAAATACTTTTTTGCCCCATTGTAGCTCTCATCTTTGGAGCACACAAGCGCCACAACTGTGCCAAAGTGGTGCCTCACTGGGGGATATACACATATTCATACACACACACACACACACACACATATACATACACACACACATACATGCACACACAAATATGTACACATGCACACACAAATGCATACACGCACATATATACATACAAATATACATATACATGTGTGTGTATACACATATATGCACACACATATATATAATGACTTGGAATCCTCCTTTCAGATCAAATTGTAGTGCTATGATGTGAGTAATTAAAATCCCATTTATTTTAAATGTGAATAAGACCAAATAAACCCGGAAAAGTCCCTATACTAGGGATTCTGTATTCGCAAATGCTTAGCAAGCTCAATACATCAACTTTATTTCCTTATATTTATAATACCTAATTCTGCCCATATATAGCTAATTAATAAAAATTGTTGGGGTTGTTGTTGTTGGAAATCTAATCAATCATCATACATTGTACATTAACCAATATCAATTGTGTTTTTTTTATTCTATTTATATGGCCAACCAACTTGGAAAAAACAACTTTGGTTGTTTTAAAATTGAACATAAAGGACATGCAACACCACACTTATCCACAAAAGCTTTTGGAATGATTTGGCTGAATGTTGGCTCTCAGCTTAATTTATTTTGCAGAATTTACTACATCTAATGCCTTGAAGTCCTTGTGGTGAAAAAATATGGAATGCAGTAGCTTAATAATCAATGTAGCGTTTCTTCTTAAAAGTCCTAAATCTTATACTGTGTTATGGCTTTCCAGTTCTTTAAAGACTGCATGTATGCCAGCATTGAAAGTAGTTGATTGATTATAGGCAGATTTACTCCTGAGTAACCATGTATTGTAAATTATTTAAGTGAACAATATCAAACAGACTTCAAATGGAGAGACTGAAATGTAGTTTCCACTCACGGTAGGAAAATCAGAAATCTTAATAATTAATAAACTTGCAAAGCTAAAATATCAGTTGATTGGCATTTTATTTAATCTTTATAACATATGCTATACATTTATATAACCATCTTATTCAAATACATACCTGATAAATGTGTGAGTTAATTTTATATATGTATATAGAATAGGAGATATATAACCTTTTCTATGACTCCTACATAACTCCTATAAATTCTGCTTTTCTAAAGCACAGCAAATTATAAGAGACTGTAACACATCACCATTAAATTTATGCAGTGTTTTGGTGTCTAAATAATGAACATTTTTCAGTCCCATTATATTCTGAAGCTCATAGTCAAGCAGTTATGCCTTTGGAAAGGCAGCTTTTGTATTTGGAGAACTTAATGCATGTTTGCCTACCGTGTTTCATTGAGACATCAAATTGGTTGCATGGTACATAAATGTTTTATGCAATATTCCATAAAGAACATTAAATAAAAATCAAGTAGGGTTGACTGGGCATTTGTACCCGTATCTTATGGGGAATTTACAGAAATACTTTAAGCTCTTCTTTCTTGCTGTGACCCTGCTTAACATTTAGCAGGTGATTTGATGAAACGTAAATCAGAATCAAATGCCCTGCGTGAGACAGCCGAGTGATTCAAGCAAATTATAAAATGGCAAAACCCACTTGGTGCTTGGGGCAAATGTAAGCTGACAGTATTTATACATCAAAACTTCACTAGGTGCAAAATTGATTTCATTTTATTTGGTTAATTTTACTTTCCCATAGCAAGATCGGTTTGTCCTGTAAAATGTTCCTTGCATCATTTGGCTCTCAAGGAATTCTTTTTAGCAAGGGGATTTTGCTCAAGCCTGCAACTGAGTTAATCCATCTGAAAAGTAGTCTTTTTCTTGGAGGTGCAGTTGTAATGATAAGGAAGAGCTTCTGCGTCTTTTTTGTTCTTAGGATCTTGGAAAGGGCACTGAAGGAATAATGCAAATTAGTTCAAAATAGTGGTGGCACACAACATACTTTGTAAGCATGGGTTGAGTATTTGGATTAAAGTGCACCAGTCACCAGTCCATAATTGTTTTTTTTAAGGTAAAATGAAGCATGTCTTCCTTTCACAGTTGTCTTTTGTGCTGCTTTAAAACATGTCAAAAGAAGCCTCAGAAGAGGAATTTGAAAAAAAAAATGCCAGTTTTGTCCTTATGTAAATTGAATGGAGTGCTTTACAGCAGGTTTAAGGTTTTTATAACTCTGAAGTTGTTAACAGCCAGCTGGTTTGTATCTGTTTTTTATGGTTATTCTTGTCATAGGCAGCCTCCACAATTTTTAATTATATTTTCAGTATGTTTTTTCCCTCCTCTTGAATGCCACAGCCACTTTTTATAAAAGATTATAAAAGATTAGCCACAGCTAATCTTTTATTTAGATTTCTTTTTCCCCAACCAGCATTAGGGAGGAGATTCAACCTTTAGAAATGTGGTTGTACACTTATATCTTATTTGGATCTTATATGCAAAAACTGGGGGTTGATATTGCAGTAGAGAACCTAGGATCTTCAGTGAATAAATTTTGGACACTGTGTAGTTTAGTACTGGGAAATGATCATCACCTGGTTGCTTTCTTCAAAAAATAATAATTTCCAATTTTCAATCTGTATTGATTTTGTCATAGAAATTAAGTTTTGCCTCACAGTTCAGGCTGTTAGTTCTACTGAAGGAAATTGAATCTGTGGAATTTGATTACACAGCAACTTTTCTGTTTTATTTATCACATTATTTATAATGCAGTTAATATCATAAAGTTGTAGAATAATTAGAAAGTTGTGCTTTGCAGCAAAGTTGCAAGATTTACAACATCATCCTAATCTGGTTTGTCTCACCTGTAAATAAATTTGTGGAAACTGCAGTTTTTGCTTCATTGCTAACTGAACTGTATTAATTAGTTTGGCTCATAATTTATAAAATATTTTATTAATTTATAAAATATTTTATTAATTTATAAAATATTTTATTATTCAGAAATTGACCCTTTGGAATGGCACCTTGGCAACTGAACTCATACATATTCCATATGAACTCGATAACAAAAAATCCTTCTCAATATGAGGCATCTTCATTTCAGTTTTTGTTAATATTGAGGACAAAATATAGATTTGGATGTTCATTCAGGAGACCACAATCTATCGAAACACAAGAGTATCATGCTTTTCTCAAAGCTGTGTAAAATCTGTTTGGGATCTTAATAAATGACTTCTATTGATTAGTTCCAACAGATTTTTTTTAGAGAAATGATACATGGGACTGTAGCCACAATTTTATACACTGAAATACTTATAGAGTTTAAACATGTTTAGTCAATGTTCTCCTCTGGTGTCCTTTGAAGATGACGTTTCCACAGACCACAAAACAGACAATATTTGTTTCAACCATACAGTCAAAGCATTGATTTGTGTAATACAATTTCATTACTTGAATGGTCTAAAATCAATACAGGTATTACGATCAACCTTAATATCTACAGACATAATGGCTCCAAAGACTACTTGTAATGCACTGTATTGTAATATACTGTATAAGTTGTTTGCTGTTAAAGGTTAAGAAGTATTTGTTTCCACTTACTTATGTAAATGTTTGAAAGTATTTGGCTGAAGACTTAAACATTTCCATGTTTGTTCTGCATAAGCCAGGATAACAATATTTAATCTATTGACTTGGGGAGAATTGCACAGAAATCTGCTTAGGCTCCTTCTGAATGAATTTGGTGATTTGAAAACCTAGGGTCAATTGATTTGTTTTGCTTTAAATGAATAGTATGCTAAAGGTTCATTTGTTATCAGAGATGGGAAAAGGTGGCGAAACACATTGCTTCTGTATGTATCCATATTTTCATGCTCTAAGAATTTATATTTCCAAAGTTCCCCAAAAGGTGCTTTGCATTTTATGATGATACATATTACAGAAAACTAGAAATTGTACATTGACCCAAGAAGAGGTGTGCAGTGTCATGATTTTATCTCCTCATCTTCCCTTGATGGAAGAAAATAAAATGCATGTATCAGACCTTGAGAGAACATCAAGAAATTTACATAGAACAGTTGTAAATAGAAAATATTTAACATTAAATATTTATTAACAGTTGTAAATAGAAAACTATGAAGTAGCAATATTATGAATGGATTAGTTGGAGTAATCCTATAGTTACCAATTTAAGTTAAAAAGGAGAAGATGGGGGATTTATCCAAAGTTGAGGAACCTTAAAATGGTTCTGTAGAAGTCAGAATAAGGAATGGCAGGAACGGTAAGAATTTTGTCTGGCTAAAGAATAATGACTGGAGGGTCTATGAAGAGAACTTTCTCTGCCACTGCCCCCTCCCTATGGAACATCTTTCCCCCTGACGTAAGGCTGGAATCCACTCTTCTGGCTTTCCAGAAGACCATTAAGACCTGGTTCTGTCAACTAGAATGGGGATCCAAGAATGGTTTGCAACCCTGGGGTGACTGGTGGCTTGAGGGTACTATCTCCATCTTTTTAACATTGCCTGTTTCTGTTAGGATTTCATGATTTTACTGTAAACCACTCAAAGCCACTCAGATAGTGAGATGGGTAGTATATAAATGTAATAAACCAATAATACAGGCAGTGCTTTTCCAAGTCTATGAAAGCAAAAGTTGGACTTTGAAAAAGCAGGATAGAAAGATACTTTTGAACTTTAAAGTTAGACAACACTCTTGAAAAACATGGATAGCCGAGAAAACAAACGGATGGTAGAACAAATACATTCTTGAGGCACAAAGGACCAGGCTCAAACTATCATGCACTGTGCAAAGATTTAGCTCTTATGAGAAAGTGGGAAAGGTGGAAGGAAAGAGAAAGCCCCAGGTGGATGAACTCCTTTTACAGTGACAATTGCTGCATCATCAGGAAATGTAAAAGTCCAGTTTGGGTACTCCAGATCATCCTGAAGAAGGTCTATATTTCTAGCAGCTAAGAAAGGTCTACTTCTAAGATAGGTTTATCTTTTTAGCAACTAAGACTTCTTTACTGTATTGGAATCAGAAATGAGAGATTTAGGTCAAATATAAGAATTTATCAATATTCCACTTTAATTCAGTGTGTTTATCATGTTTCAGCTTCTTGCTCCCAATTATGAGTTGTTAATAGTGCAGGGGAAAAAAATGCATAATTAATGCACAGCAGGGGAAAAAGGCAGTGAAAAACAAAACATATTATTTAATCATACACAGATAAGTTTGCACTGTTCTTTAATTACTTCTTCTTTAGTTACATAGTAGTTTAGTAGTAAATAGGGAAGCTTTGTGACAGATGAAATTCTTACATCATCCAGGATTCTGTCAAAATTCCAAAAACCATAGAGCAAGAACTGTAAGTGGCATAGCCGCATGTTTGGCCTAGAGGCAAGCTGCCAAATTAATTGTTTATTTTTTAAGTCAAGATGGAAAATGTTCTTGGAAATGGGAAAGGTACTGGATTAAAACCAAGGAGATCTACCTCTTCTTTAGTGAAAGTTACTTACACTGCATGCACACTTACAAGTGAAGCCTATCACCCTTATTCTGTTTGTTGATTGAGAACTCTACATACAGTGTGAAGTGTTACTTACGAAGCACTGGACCCAAGGTTCAGCAGAAGACATTCTGCATACTAAGACTATACAGTACTTTGGATCAGTTTGGAAGTGGTGCATCAGAATAAGCAACAGCAGGAACACAATACTATTCTATGACTCATTAAAGCAGCTGCATCTCTTTTCAGGATTGCACAGCTGCAGCAATTCAGTCTACCTTCTGAGAAGGGGTCTTGGGGTAGTGAGGAAGTGCTAAGGGAAGATAGGTGAACTGGGAACATGAGGGGTTTTTTTTAGATCATGAGCACTTTCACATTATCAGAAAACTATATTTGTGCTGTGCATTAGAAGTGATGATTAAGTTTTGCTTAATGTCCCTTGGTACTTTTTAGGGTGTTGGTACTTTGGTACTTTTTAGAGTGCCTTTTCTGCATTGTTTTAAGATGAGTGACAACTAGGGTTGAAACTATTGGGCTGAGTGAGAAAGAATTGCATTCTCTCATTCTATGGCAGAGGAAGGACAATGCTCTGAGAACTGGGAGGTTTTGCTTTGCAATAACAAGAACATCGGGATGCTCTAAATGCAAATAGCAATGCTCTATGGTTGAATGGGCTTCAATTTCCTCTGGAGTAGCTTCAGTGTGCCTTGAAGCTGCAGCCTTCTGCTGAGGAGAATGAAGGGGGATTTGGGGGAGAATCTTTCTCCAATTTGGGCTCCTTCCAGACATGCGGATTTCAGTTCCTAGAATCCTTAGCACTACTGTTGCTGACTGGGTAATTTGGGAATCCAGATAATTGTTGGTGGCAGGTTAAAAAGGCTGAAATAGAGTCTTAAGTAAGAACCCACAGGCTGAATGCTATCCATCTTAGGTCATATAATGGAAATACCATTTCTTTTTCTTTTGTAGCACTGACACTATACATATCTATACTGTCTAATACTGAAGAGAATAAAAGAGGCATCTGAATTGCATCCATAAATTAAAATGCAGTTTTAAATTTCACACCATATATTGAGTGAATTTATTCACTTCATAATTTAAAATGCAGCTATAAAATTCACACTAGCTCCTGAAATTAGCTTAGTGTCCAAAAGCCTTAAGTCTAAAAGGAAAGTCTTCAAAATCTTCTGGACTTCCTGAAAAAGGGACCACATCTTCCAATATGGGAGTTACTACAGATAAGACCTAGTCCATATTGTTCTCACTTCTTGCTATGATGGCACCATGAGCAGATCCTCTCTAGATGTCCTCAGAGGATGGACAGACTCATGTTAGTTGTGTATCCGTGGTGTACCACAAAGGGTTGAAAGGAAATAACCAGAACTATGAATAGGGGTCAGAAACACTGATACATGCAACAAGGCCAAACTGGGTTTTCTCTGCTGACCATTGGTCCATATTGTGGTGGCTGACCTATGCTTTTAAGCAAACATAAAGAGCATTGCAGTAAGTGTGTGACAAAAAGGGCAAGGGTCACCATTATCAAATAAACAAAAAAGGAAAGAAAAAAGCTTTGTTTTTGCGAAGCATTGATAATTTTTTATAGAGATGCATCCACCTGAATTAATTGAGGATACATTTCAAAAGACATACAAGGTTTACTGCTGGAGAGGTATCCAGTGCTTGCTCTCTTTTACCAGAGCAAAAAATATTTCAGCCTGTGAAATATTTTCTTTTAAGTTTTATTTCCTTCTAAATTGATAAGTGCTGATACACAATTTCAACAGATCAGGACACAAAATGCCACATTTACAAAAGGCTGTTTTTTAACCTCTTCTCCAAAGATGTTTTAATTGTTCCTCTTTATCTGTTATAAAGCATGCATTTTTGCTTAATATATTGAAGACTTTGTTTTCTAGAGTTTGTGGGGGTTGGGATTTGAAATTAAAAGAGGAATTTCTTCTTTAAAAGTCACACATGGCTGTAATTTAAGATTTTTTTAACCTCCTTGTCCATAAGAGTTGAAAGAAACCTTCAGTGAAAGTTTATTAACTAAACTAGACCGATGCCTAAGGCTATAAAGATTCATTTATTACTAATTTCTTGACTGTTTTTCTTCTTCTGTTTTTTGGTTAAACTCCTAGTGTAAGATAATACCTTACAAAATTAAACCTTTGACCTTCTCTAGAGTTAAGTCACCTTTGATTAGATAAAGTAACAATTTATAGCCCACCTTGTGGTTGTGGTGAAATGAATAATGCAGCAGATTGAAAAAATGACTAAGATCCTATTGCTTTAGAAGACATGAATGCTTAGAAAGATGACAATGTTAATTGAATTGTTTTGATTTGGTATGCACATCTGAAAAACCTCAGAAAATGCATTCTTTGTTTGGTGGCAAACAAACATATCACTGAATTGTGAGGATGCTTTGCATTTATTTCCTTTTGGGTAGGATCTCAAGATTACACATGGCAGTGTTACCTAAAAGTAATTCTAATTGATTTTAGTGAAATTTACTTCTGTTCTGTGCACACTTACAAATGAAGCCTATTACATTTTTCTGTTTGTTTATTGAGAATTTAATCCTCTACATTCATTGATTTATGCTGAAGAATGGTGGACAGAAAGATATCCCACAAGAGACACAGAAAAAATTAAATATGTTAGCTGCTCTCAGAAAAAGGAACATGAAATCAACATGTGAAGTCTGGGGTTATGTGGGAAAGTATTTCCCCTACCATATTCTCTGTAATTGTATTTATTGGCTCTATCTGTATTTGTAAAAATTAAGTATTGACCGAGTGATCAAGACTTTACTTTAAAATCTGATGTAATCTGGGAGACAGTGCAGCTGTGGGTATCCCTGGATTGCATCCAGATGTAAGAAGATTTCAGACAGGCATAGTGAAAAGAAATGGGACAAATCAGTAATGTGGAAGTTAAATCTCATTGATTTTCACAGGATGCCCTTAGGTTTATCAAGTTGGCACTGAACTTGCTGTTTTGCATTTTTTCCCTTTCTTCTATGCCAACCTTGATTCCTGTGGTTGAGCACTGACATATTTGTGGCAAACTCCCCTCCCCCAGAAAAAGGAAAAAAAAGAGGAAAGGGCAGATATAATCATGACTTTATAAGAATTATTTTTATAGTAACATATATTGAGTACAAAGCAAACAGATTCAGGAGCTGTTTAAATTCTAGTTCATATCTCATTCTTTTGGTAGGAGTGAATAAAACAAAACAAAACAATAACCTAAAAGTAAATGGACCAAGAACTCTCTCTTAGCCCTCAGTTGACTGGGTTGACTCAATGGATAATAACAATAATAATACATTTAAGGCAATTCATTAAAACACAGACAGAAAATTGTTCTGGTTAACTTTTCTAGAGTTGTGAATACCAGCTGAAAAGTCCTGCTTTTGCTCTTCCCAATAAACATGTGAGAATGTGTATATCTATAGTGACTTATGCTTGATAGAAGATCAAATAAGTTTATGATAATTGAATGGATTAGCTACTAATTAAAATTAATAATTGCAGAATAAAGAATCCCATTTGTAAAATGTAAAGTAGAAATCTACATATTTTTAATAATTCTGTAAATTCCTTTAACAGCAGAGAAATTCTTACTCAACATCCAAGGTGATCTCCAAGAAAGACATTGGCAATGTAAGCTAAATAATAATTTGAGGAGAGGGCTTGTATAATAATAGAAAAATTTCCAAGAGTTTCATTTTGTATCTCCCACCAAAATATTGAAAATTCACATATATCTTTTTTAATTTTGTAAATGTTAATGTTGGTAATGAACCTTTGAAGCACACAATGAAGAAAATCATTTTATTGGGTTCTGTGAAGGAGAAGATTGGTTGCAGTCCAATTTAGTGGCTGAGTTGTTGGCTGAAGTTGGTTGAAGTTCTGACCTGTCCTAGATTGAAAACCTGAAAGATTGTGGAATTGAGTTATAAATCCACTTCAGCTCTTACAAGACTCCTTGAAAAGTCTCTTCTGCGTGAGGTGGTAGAAGGGAAGGTTCCTTCAGGATCACATTTATTGATCAGGACTTTATTTTTTGATGATTTGCTTTTTGAATAAAATTATGGGACAAGATTAATTTCACACAGTAAGAGCTTTACATGAAGAGCTTGTGTGATAACATTAAATTTCTAAGTCTGCCACATGGGGGAAAAGCTGTTAGGTTTAATGAATAAATGTAATGCTTGAAACGCCTAAGCTAATTTTTTTTAATTTCTTTACTAATGATCTTTATTGAAGAAAAACACACGCACACTCAATATTTTATTTGTCCTTCGGTTGTGGTAGTAGCAATTTTGCCTTGCTAATCTTCTGGTTCCACAGATGTAAACAATAGATTTCATAAATTAAAAATATGTGCTTCAGAACATGAATCTAAAGATAAAAAACAAGGCTGTAAACATTTATGACTGAAGCAAACTAGATTGTTCAAATATTGCCATGATGCGTCCTGGATAGTAATATGGCAGCGATATCAGTTAGAATGCAAACAAGGTTTTAAATGATGCACCCCTTCATTTCAGCTGGAGAATCTACTTTACACCATCTGCCTATCAGATGGTTAGGAACCAGGGCTGCGTAGTAATGCCACATGCTCAATTTTCTTCCTCCCCCTCGTAATGGTTAGATTCATATTGCTAATGGCTGTGCAGAAGCACTGTCGATGAAATTTGTGTGACGCTGGAGTGATGAGATATTTATAAAGTGGCTTGTCTCACTGAATAATCAGCAGGAAAAATGCTAGACGTAAACAGATTATCAATTTCAGGATATTAATGATAACTGCAATAGGATGGTTTTTTTTTTCATTGTTATTTACACCCTTCTCTCTCTCTTTCTCTTTCCTCCCACATCAATACCACTTGAACTAATTAAAAAAAGATATTTGCAAATTCCTTTTGCAAATAACTTTTTCTGGACAAATTCTTAATGTGATATGCTGGTTGCTGTGATGAAAACAGAAGTAAACAATGAGATCTAGACAGGTGCAAATAACTGGGATTGTGAGATTGTCTTCCTCTTTTCTCTCTTGAAAAGGTTGCATAAATATTTTATTTTATGTATTCTTGTTATGATATTGCACATTAGTATTATATAATATCTCAATTTTCTGGATTTTAGAAAATATAATTTTCAGTTATGTTATTATTCTAGCCTCTACTGACTTGGTCCTTTCTTTGCTAGATTGATTGAGAACTGGAAACTCTGGAAATTGTACTTTTTATACACCAGAATGGAATCTTATTTTAAAAAATCAGTTTTCATGCTCACAAATCAGATTTCAGAGAAGTAGAGTATTCTCTGTTGGCATAGAACATTCAATATGGTTTCTGTTCTGGGGTTCTAACCCAGTGGTACTTAATAGGTGCATTCATAAGATTCCTCTTAGAACAAACTTTCTTCAAGCTATTTCTGAAATAGAAATTTTCATCTCTGTCACAAGCTATACTTTCAGGCAGTATAGCTTGTGGACATCAGTAAGCTTTATAGGGTTTAGACCACTATATCCTTATAGTAATGTGCAACTGAAGCTCTCATATCCTAAGATTTCCAGGTTATTTGAATTCTGCAGGTAGTTGAAGGATTTTGTTTAGTTCTCATATATTTCAGTGCTTCTGATTTCCACTTGTGGGGAAAAAAAGATGATTTGGTTTCAGATGGCACATCACAGACCTTAAGGTTGGAATGAAGCACAAGAGAGAAGACAGACACAGATTAAGCAAATGGACTATCTTACGCTGGGCATGGGTTAAAACAAATCCTCTCCCACATTTCTTGGTTTAGCCTAGGTGATATGTCTTTTGAAGATGGAGCTCAGAATTGTGTCTATCCCTTGGCAGATAAAAACAGTAGGGGTAAAATCTGGATTTAATCTTGTAGGGCATCTCTTCAAATCAGTGAATTTAGAGATAACTAATTTAGTTTAATATAACTAAAGATGACCAAGTTTAGTCTCCATGATTTCAATTGGTTAATTCCAAGTAGGGTTTATGAGGATTTAAAATAACAACTCTAAAAGCACAAGGGGACCATTTTACACACCTTCCTTGGCCACAAAAGCCTTGAGAAATTTACTATCACTTTCAGCTGATGATTTTCCTCCCTCCCTTTTTGCCAACTCATTTGTTCCTTGAGAACTTGCTCATGATTTCCTGGAAGAAGGTGATGTCAAAGGGCCAGTGGATAGACGTTGTGATTTCATGGTTGTTATTCCTCTTTCGTTGTAGGTCTGACAGCTGCAGCTGCTGCTGCGGCAGCAGCCACCAATGCCGCCATCGCGGAAGCAATGAAGGTGAAAAAAATTAAATTAGAAGCAATGTCAAACTATCATGCCAATAATAACCAGCACGCAGCAGAGTCTGAAAATGGGGACCTAAATTCTGCTGTGGGTAAGTTTCTGATCAAATGGAGAATTGCTACAGAAATTCTCTCCTTAATGAGGGCGGGAAAAGTTACATCTTTAGTTTGGTCTTTTTTGTTTTTTTAGCCTTTTTTTTAAAGCAATCATATTTTTTCAGATTATTTTTTGTAGTACATTAACACACTCTAAATATAGTATCTCAAAATGGACTGTTCAGTAAAGCTGTCACATCAGAAAATCTGTCTGTCCTATGGAAATAATCAACAGCCTACACATTCCCAGGGTAGCACTTCAAAAAACTCTTCAGGTTCACCGTTCTTTTTAACTCACCAAGTTAAACTGGACCGCTAAAAAAAATAGGATTCAGGTTCTGTATGTAAAAAACAGTGTACTTCAGTCATGAGAGTCTAAATCCGAAATAAATTTTGAAATAGTGGCTATTTTGGTTTTACAGATGCCTAGAAGTATCTTATTTTTCCCTCTTGCGTGTTTAAGGTTTGGAACTTTTGACAACACTTTCATAAGATGTGGGCTTCACAAGTGATGGCTTCTCTACGTAGTCAATTTATTTTTCTTAAATATTTCTGCAATGACCACAGCCTTTAAAGGCATTTCTTTCTAATGGCTGCTTTCTGTTCTCTGAAACAAATTAGTGAGTGAACTGAAAGCTGAATTTGAGTTCTGTTAACTGCTGTTCATGGCAGAGGTTTGCATAGACGTAAACCGACATGACAATCTAATATATACTTTTTCTATTCTGCAAATTTTTGAGGTTATTCTTAAGGGTGACAGCTTGACAACTTTTTTGTTCTGAATCTTCGTGTACATATTTATTATTTAACTCCTACCCAGGAACAAAAGGAAGACATATGCCCATGTCAGCAGATTTCAAGCAATTTTTCTCTCTTTGCTATTAATATTTCAGCCATAGAAAACGCTACAGGTCGACTGAACAAAATTGCCATGATCATATTTGGCCTCGCGGATAGGTGAAGAAACAAGGATAACTAACAACAGTCCCAAATATTATCTGAACAAGAGAGAAAAGTAAGGGAGGAAACCTAAGATATTTAGTTCCACTTTCTTTAATCAAATGAGAAATGGAAAGTGATGGAGGACATTTGATTTCTAACTTGAAAAATAAAAATGGTTGCTTAAAATATATGTTGTGGTAGTCTGTTAGACAGTAGATTCTAGTCAAAGACAAAAGGGTAATATTAAGAACAGTAGTTTTCTTTGTCAGTTAAGGGTTTTATTCTTTGTGGGTCATGGAAAGAAATATGCATGTGATGGATGTGGGTCTTGCTGTATATGTGCAAGATTCAAAAGAGGTGCTGTACCTCGTATGGGAGCGGACATGAAATACCTTCCTTTGCATCATTAAACAAGGCTTGACGTCTCCTTCATAAGTGGCTGTCTCATAGGTGTGAGAAGGTGCAGTGCTTCGCTTCGCTAAGAAAAAAAAATATCAACAGCCTCAGTGGCTTAGTATTTTACGAAAGAGTGCCTTTTTAGGCATTGATATGTTTTGCAATAGTATGACTTTGACAAAATTTTGACTTAATTTCAGTCTGGAGGTACACCCCATGTCAAGTGTCATGAACTGACCCACTTATAAGTCTTATAAGTCAGTGTCATCGTCTAGTCTTGGACAAAACAAGCAAAAGAAAAATGTCTGAAATCATAACGTCTTCTTGAGCAAGATCACCCACATGAAGGATGCCAGATGTCACAACAGGTGCCAGAAAGATCTTGTCAGTTTTTTTGCCTTAATAAATGAGATCTTATGGGAAGTTACAACTTTTGTAACATGACCACCCTGCATGGTTTTTGACTTTTTGGAAGGAAGGCAAAGCTTGGTATCTACTCCTGGTTAGGGTATTCCAATCTTAATTAAGTAATTTGCTGGATAGAAATTCTACTGAGAGACTTAAAACTGAATGAGCATAGCATTATTTTTTTTTTGATGGGGGGATACTTATCTACCCAAAAGTAAGCTAAATTTAGTGAGATTTACTTCAGAAACAGGTATAAACTTATTGTTCCTCTATCCCTATTTGGAGATATTTTAAAATGGCTATTTTTAAGCACCATCATAATTTTGAAATCAAGGCCTTTAGGTACACTTCTGACATCTCTCTTTGTTTGTAAATAAGAGTTTGGAAGGAAGGGTTTTTTTTCCTAGAGATCTGAATGGAAAGAAGTTCTGAAATTAAAGAAGAAATTAAAATACGCTATTATTCACACTAAGTTGGATCAGGAATGGAAATAAAATCCTGCTAGACAGTACAGCACATGTTGTGCCCTTTAACATTTTTTCTCTTTCTGTTTTGAAAGTCTCTTTAAGAACATGAAACCTGTTATAGATAAAATTCTTCTCATGTTTGATGAAGGTTCCTGGGAGCCAGGAAGTCTCGATAGTGACATATTTAGAAAGAGAAGATAGAGACATAATTATATTTTAGGCTGTTTCAGATTAATCATTCAGGATTCCTAATTGTCAGCTTCTACCATTCTGGGCTTCTTTATACATTCACCTGCTCCATGCTGTGTGATTGTCAACACTTCTGATAAACTTCTGAAGTTAACAGAGTAGTGAGAAGGCCACCAGTGACTTTCTATTGCTGAGGGTGGATTTAACCTCACATCTCTTGGGGAACATTTTAACCACTGTCCTATTTGGACTTTCTATAACAATGTATTGAATTTATTATCTCTTAAAAAAGGTGCTCTAAAAATGATAGCAATGTTGGTCTAAACGGGGTAATTGACAATAATAACTGATCTTTCATGTATATTTCCTTAATGAACAGAAAGCTCTGCAGGCAGGAATAATAAAATATATGGCTATAATACTTGCTCTCTCCTTTCCACAATTCATCAGATTCTTTTTTAGTTTAATATTTATTTGCTAAGATGAGATGTTCGTCTATATGGTGATAAACAGTCTGGTCCTGGCATCTGAAGGTGACCTGTCATTTCATATGGACAAATCTCCTGCTTACTGAAATGTACAAAATAAATCATGAAAGCAGGCAGGTGCTCATTCCCAGTTTTAAATCACCATAGATTTATGATTTGAATTAATGCTTCATTTGGTCATAGAAATAGATGCAGAGACAGATGATATGCGGTAGGAGCTCCCATACTGTAGCCTTCTTTATATTGATTACAGAGATGTCTCTGCAATCTCTTGTTTATATCAGGCACACTCTTGTGACAGCTTGGCTGATACCAGCAGCCGTGCAGATAAGAAGGAAAAATGTCCAGGATTCTTTTAATGGCAACTTCTCACAGAGCACCAAGTAGAGATAAATTATTTTATCTCAGTGGTTTAAAGTAAAACCTACCCAAGGCTCTTATATGCATAAGAGTTTAGTCTTGAGATACCTGGTTTAAAACAGCAGTAGGGCCCATTAAATAATGATCCCCTTTTTGATTTGCAATAAAGGTTTGATTTCTGCAATGGACCCTTCATGATTTCGATAGTCCTGAGGTCTTAATTTAAATGAGGTGAAGGCCAAGTAAGGACATTGTTATTCTACTTTTAAGACATGTTATCCTCACAGATATTTAGTTTCCATTGTAATGTGCCAAAAAAAAACATGTATGCATTGACCTGAATAAGCTTCCACTTTGAATGTACTGGTGGATGAGGCTTTCTCAGAGCTTTCTATGCCCTAAGAACTTCGCTTTTTGATTAGCAAGCACAACCCTTACAGAAGTTCATTCCTTTAAATTGCTGTGAAAATGAATGATGTTATGCTGCTGTTGGCAGTGGTCTCTGCATCTGGGTTATTATAAAGTGAAAGCAATGGGATTCCTTGAAAGAAAGTGAGAATACATAATTTTCATGGGTTCCTCTGCTAGGACACTTTAGAGGGTCTGTCCCTTTATTCTCATTTGTAGACACTGATATTCTACCCACAGGGAGAAGATATTATGCTAATCACAGCCAATATCTAAGAGTGCAATTGGCTTTAAGAGCACTAAAGAAACAGAAAAAGGAGCTGTTAGTCAAAAAACTAGTCAGAAAACTTTAGGAATTTCTCCAGCTCTCGATCACCACAGTATTCTCAGTAAATATTCTATTTCCCTAATATACTTTATAAAAAAGTAGAATTAAAGTCAATATTGCTTTCCTATGAGCACTTCTGAATGAAGGAACAGCTTGTCAATATGACTTCCTTTGTTAAGAGGAAGCCTAACCTATAACTGTTATTGAGATTTATGACTCATTATGATTTGATAGGCAGACTTTTGGGTACATCACAAAGTGTTGTCCAGAATAAAGCATCATATTTAAATGACTAAAGCATAAAAAAAAAGATTAACTCTCCCACCCACAAAAAAAGTTATCTAATATAAGGAACTTGTGGCTGGGATAGACTGTTTTGAACAGAAAAGACAAGCTTCAGTTTCATAATTTAGAACCACCACTGAAAAAATTCTGACTTAATTGATCTTATCAGCAAATATATGAGTAGAACACCCGAAGCTGATATTAATGAGGAGCAAGTTCCTACAGGTCAGCGTAGCAAGAATAATTTTAGTTTGGCCTTGAGATATCTGAGGAGGCATTCCATTAAGGACTTGCTGAGTCCTGATTTGCCATTAACTACTTAAAGTTTTATCTTTTAAATCATCTTCAAAGAAGTCCTAGATTTTGCGCATTAGAGTAATCAAGATAAATAATACATAGGAACCATTCAGATTTAAAGGGAAATGCACATTTAAGGTACATAACTTGAGATGTGGGACTCACTTGTGGACTTGAATGGTTTGAGTATATCCCAAATCATCTGAAGGGAGATATTTGTGCTGCAACATCCTTTTTAAGTCTTAAGTCTTCTTAAGGTTGGGAATGTTTTCACCTTTAAATCCTGTTGTGACTCATGGGCCAGACTAACTATTTCTATCATAATTTCAGACCAGAATCAAGACTGGATTGGATTTAAATAATTAGTTTTCTCCCAGATTACGTTAACAAGTGACCCTGCCATCTTTTCCAACAGCCATGCCACAAAAGGAAGGATGAAGGCTAGATTGTTGTCTGAGTTCTTTGACTTCAGAAACACCATACTTTTAGAAGGAAACATTCCTGCCTTCTATGGTCCAAATACTGCATAGCCCTAACAACTTGCAATGCCCAGATGATCTCTGTGTAATTTGTTCATGTCCTCAAAGTAAACTAGCAGAAAACTTTCCAGTGTAAAATGATCAGACAGGGAATCTCAGCTAAATGTATTCTGGTTTCTTTAAAACAATGACATCAGTGCAACTAAAGATTTTATCCAAAGAGTGCCAAGCAGATGGATGAAACTGCAGCTCCGGGCAACCTTTGTGTACAGACATAGTAAATGATGCCACAATGTCATAAAAGGAAGTAGAGATAGTGATTTGGGTTTTAACAAATATATTTTAGAAAAGGTTTTGTCTCTCTGATTGCCTATCTAAGGACCTAACATGTCATATTATTTCTTTTTCTCTTTCTGATGGAACCAGCATAAAATCACACTGTTGATGGTCAGTGATTTGTTACCAATTTCCATGGCATGCCCTGGAGGACTGTCTGAGACACAAAAGGGTTTTGTGAATTAGATGCAGACTGTTGATTACTTCCCTGTGGAGAATGCCCTATTTCAGATGTTTTCTGCTGGCTGTCTTTGTAGTGGTGACAGAGATATAGGATTTCTCTTTTGTCATCGGCGTTACAGAATAAGTGTGCAGATGGATTCTTACCTTTCTTCAAACTGCTCACAGCAAGTCTTCTGCCATCTGTGCTTCAGATATTTACCCCTCCTTCATTGCCCTCCATTGCCCAGAAGACCATGGGACCTTCTAAGCCCAACAATTTTGTTTGGAGGGATGGCGAAGGAGACCTGCGGCAGATACTATGTTCCTGACAGTACCATGGGCTAGGAAAATCATTATAAAAAAAATTGACAAAACACTTTAGATGCATCTGCTTTCTGATGTGGAAGATTATAATACAATCTTCATTATTTCATGTCCAACATGAGCAGATATTGATCTGTCTTGTAACACTGAAGTTATTGTTGGTTCCTCTAGTTAAAGATCATTTTTGGCAGAGTAACAGTCCCACTGCAAGTTGGTTCTTGTATTGGACTATGTAGAGAGTAAAGAAGATGACCTTGGTGGAAATAGACAAGATCTGTTACCAAAGCAACGATGGGAAAAAAATCTTAATCCCTGGCCTGGTCTACCTGGTGAGGCTAATAGACTATTTCTGTTTGAGATAGACTCATATTTATCACGATAGTCATAAATCTTGAACTAAATGTGGCAAGCCTCCATGGATGCTGAAGCTCACAAAACCTTATGCCTGTAATTGTCAAAGTCCTGCATAGAAACTTTTTTACTTCATCTTTGAGGATTTCTCTAAGAATATTTTTCAGAGCCATCCTAATATTTTAATCTGCAAGGGTATATCTTTGAACTTTTTGGCCTTAGCGGTTTCTCCTTCCAAAGGCTTGCAAAACATTTTAGTCTATTTAAACAAGGCATTATATGAATACTGTAATATCAAAATTCAGTTTACTCTGGGGGAAAAATAGTTGAAAATGAAACAACGACATTTCTACTTAGGGAAAAAAAAGAGATTTTGCCAATTGCTTGGCATGGGGCTTATCTACATTCCTGTTTTCTGACATTAATGTCAGAAAAATGCTGTGAAAATATCTTAAGCCATTCTCTAAGGATCTGAGAAGAAATTTTGCCATTACCTAATGGGTGAACTACATATGTCTTGTAAACAATGATCAACAATAGTAAATTACTTGAAGGTCGGAAATGAGTTCATTTATAATATGATCTCAAAACAGATGTTCCAGAAACAAATGTCATTGTTTGAACTGCAATTATACTTTTAAAAACTCTTGCTATTATTTCTTGAAGGAAATGAAGCAATCACAGAGCCTTTTGGGTTCTCCTTTTCTAAACACAGTTAGGAAATGTAATATTGACTTAGAATAGTGCATAACAGCCACAAGATGTGTTGAAAACAGAGGCTGCTTTTGACACACTAAACTTCCTTTTATCTGCACAAATGTACAGTATTCCCAAAAGTAAGAGCTGTGTTTATGATAAGTCCAGATCTGTTGCTTGAGATAAACATACACAAGCACACACATACATTTAAAAATACGTTTGTTCTTTCTTGTTTTTAGAAAAGCAGGAAAAAGAGCAGCATTCATGAGAAAAGGATTTCTTCAAGCACACCATTTCCAGAAAGAGAGTAAAATGCAATCATTTCATTTTTTTCTCATTTTGTGGGCCTGTTTTAAAGGGAAGAATTAATTTTATGGCTCAAGGAAAGGAAACGAAAGGGGGGGGGAATCTTGAGTCCTTGAGAAAGCACAGAGAACACATGCTGGCCAGGAACTCAGCTTTGCAATTGCACATCTGAATCTCTTCTTGGCAATGTTAATGAACCTCAGATCCTCTCTATAATTAGATGAGGGAATTGCTTATATTTTCAAACAGATGATGCTGCTGTAATGAAACGATTGACAGGGAATTTAAGATTGTCTACAGTAGTCATTTGGTTGGGGCGTTCCCCTCTCCCGCCTTCTCTTGAAGTTTAGAAAGAAGATGAGCCGTAGACTTGGGTCCTGGGAGAGGAAGAAATTTATGCCAAATGCTATGACAGGTGTCGCCTTTCTGAGGTGGGAGAAGGGAGAAAGAGGGGCAAAGATGCCCCCAGTTTGGGGAGGGGGAGTGAGAAGGTGTCCTATGCTTCCCCTGCTTTGGTTCTTTAAAAGGGGCCAAGACTCCAGAGATGGATCCGGATTGAGTGCACAGCTGTAACTGCTGATGAGCTAATTGCTTCTTATCGTTCAGCCCCATTCATCTTCATTTTTTACCAATTACCGAGAATTATCTGTGTTCTCAGTTGGATATGAGAGTTAATCCTTTTTGGTTAAGCTGCAGTACTGTGAGCAGATTCCAAATTGGAGGGTGAAAAAGGCAGAGCAGCCTCTTTCGGAAAGTCTCTATTCAGTGGCAGTGTTGCTACTTGGTGAGATTTCGGTTGGGTTTAACACATTTTAATTTGCCACCTTTCTCCTTTCTGGGGTTCCTTTCTTTCTAGAATTAAAGCATACTTTCAGTTTTGTACAGATTTCATAATTAAAAATACAGCTGGTGCCCAATTCAAACTTCAGAAAATCAATACTTTCTAAGACTAATTAGATGTAATATACTTGTATCTCTTCTTGGGCTGAAGAACTTTAAACGGTAGAATAATACAAAAGTCCCAATAAGCTGCTTCAGACATTTGGCCCTAATGGGGTAATCTTTTGGGCTCTTTTTATCAGCCATGTTAAGATCAGGGACTGAAATTGAATTATAAAGCACTACACTAAAAACTCCAGAGAGTATATTTTGTGTTAAGCATACAGGTGTCCCATTGAACGCACATATTCATACATTTTCCCTGGGAAAGGCACCTCTGATCAATCATCATTCTGAAAAAACAGTTTTTGGAGTAAAAAAGTATTGTAAAGTCAGGGTTATTAAGCAATTAGAAGAGAGTGTTTAAATTCTCTTGGCTCTTTCACATTTCAGGAATTGGTTCCTTTGTTTTGTTTTTCACTGTTGAGGAATTGAAGACAATGAGTTTGATGTCATACTCCAAGCAGCAGTTAGCAAAATGTATACAGCAATTAGGGAAAAAACCCCAGTATATTCATGATAAGTAGTAAGAGTATTTAAAAATAAGGGGAGGTGTTTCCTCACTTTTTCATTGGGTTGGTAATATTCATTACAAATAAAACTGTAACTGTTGAAAAACTATTTTTCTAACTGTAGAAAACCTGTATTCATTACAAACAAAATTCAAATTGAATATTAGTATTATTAGTATATTAAAATGAATATTAGTATTAAGGAATAAATTAGTATTAGGCAGGTTACATCTATATAATAAGTATACTGACTTGTTGTAGACCCAGCCTGTTTGTGTAATATGTAATTTATTTTTTTAATCAATGTGTTTATATTTTTTTAAAAAAGAAATTTGCTATGGTTCTGGTATAAGCACAATTACCTTCACAGTTTTAGAAACATGTTATTTTTAGCATGTTATAATATTGTGTGTTAGTTGACAGTATGCCATTGCTAAATCATACTAAAGAATTGTGTGGTTTTTCTCCACCATGGAAGGAAGTCTTCTGAAATAACTAAATTATTACTAAAACATAGTAAACTTCAGTTTCATGAAAATGACAAATGAAATTATTTTGTAAACAGGCCAAACAAACCAACTTCACTTCTGTAAATTCATGTGACAAGATACTTTTCCGTTTGCTTAGAATTTACCATTCCTGCGTGTGCCTTCTTCCATGCTTGAATATGGTGTGTTGCAGAACTAGAGCATTTCAACCAAATGCTGTTTTATGAAATGCTATTTTAATTTTATGAGCCATGCAAACCAGGCATGCTAAAAAGAGTGGATCTGGGTGGAAGTTTAGAATGTGGAGGAATCAAACTTGTGGCAGACTTCGATGCCAAAGTTTCTGTCCATGTCAGCTCTTACAACCTGATAACATAGGCTACCCTAGTAATTAAGGATGCATAACCCAACTCACCTTCCAAGATGAGCTTGCCAACATATGTGAGTCTTCCTCCACCCATGAGATTATATTCCAGACACAAGAGACTAATTAAAAGCAAATTAGATATCAGAAATGTCAGCATGCAAACCCTGAGGAACAATGTTTCAGAGGTCCAATCTCCAAGTCAAAACACTTGTCCTTGAGTTTAGGTTTTGTAAATGGATTCCATCCCAAAGTAGGAGATCTAGAGTGCTTTAGATATGTGGACACTATTTCTCATGGATTTAACTGTGGGCAAGGTTTTTCCTCTTATTGTATGAGTCAGTCATCTCATCAGTGAAAGAATGGCTGTATTACATGGAACAATTATGTGATAAAAGAATCTTATCTGTAGTTTATTTTATATTCTCATTATCCCTCTAACCTTTCCACTGTCCCTACCTCAAACAATGGATTCATATGCTGTAGTCATCCTCTCGTAAAAATATGTTTTATAAGCAAGACATTTTAAAAAAATTGTTTTCAAAGCCAAATCTTCAGAAATGTGTAGTCACATGACTGTTGGCTTCAGAATTCAAACCTAAGACTAATACCATTCCTGATTATCTATAGATGAAAAATTACTTGAATGTATGACTGAAATAATTCTACTTAATTTTCTTGGGAATGTAGGGGGAGTTTGAATTGATGTATCTGATGTGAAACTTTGAAGGTAACTCCCTGAGTGATTACGTGCCAGTCACTTACTTTCTGAGCCCAGCCTACATCACAAGGCCATTATTTTGTCTATTGAAAGAAAGGAAACCCGCATCGCTGAGCTGCTAGAGCAGATCAAATCAATAATAACGTCCTGGGCATTATTAGGCATGTAAGAAAGACAATGGTCCCCAGTTGTTCTCTTTAAGTACAGGGTGACACAAAAAAAAGGGAACTTTTTAACAATCCAATAAAACCAAGAGTGATGGAAGAAAAATATTTTATT
>JANHZU010004717.1:169743-191531 GCA_032468055.1 Acrochordus granulatus
AAGGCATGTCCAAAATCTACTTTTAAATCTTGTGTGCTGCATGTACAAAGAGAAGGATAAATATTAATTGGGATACAATAAGCATATTGTTTTTCATTAATTCTCAGACTGAGGATTAATGTCTACAAAAGCAAAGTAATGCATCAGAGAGAAGACAGAACATGCCACCTTTTCTTGCAAAAATACCCATGACTTCCTTTTCAATATCCCTAATTAATGTCAGGCACAGATAAGAGTAGGTGATAATATTTGCATCAAGCAAAGGAAAGAGGGGCCAAATTTATCTCTTCACTTGTTTCATTAATTGAATCTACTCGTACCAACAAGCCCCTTGATACACATTTCTTTGATTCTTCATTTCTAACAGTACAAGAAAAATCTTCTACCTTAAAGTTCCTCCTCCCATTTTCTGAATGCCGGAAAAAAATCTTTTGTGAGAAAAATCCTAAATAATTAGGATTATTGTAGGCATAGCACAAGTTATGGGTCATAAAGCAAAGGAGCCTGGCCTCTCCAATCTTTGTAGACTTCTTCTTAACAGCTAGATGTTGCCAAGGGATCCATTTCTGCATTGGCCAAAGATGTGGTGAGATCCTCCAAATCCCTAAGCAGAACTTCCTGGTCTCTCTGTCCAGAAATAAAGAAAACTTTTTGAAGAAGTCCTATAAGGCCCTGCAGTGTAGCTTAGCTCTTAGTTGTCTCTCCTGGTGGAAATGAACACAAGTAATTTAACTGGGCCTATGGGGGAAAAGATCTTTGGAAAATGTAAAATTTGGTAAAGGCTCTTAGTGCTTAGTCCGTGTTCAGGACGAAAAATATCATTTTGTGCAAGGTTAGTTTTACCACTCTAGGACTAAAAATGGCAAAATTGTGTACGCTTCATTAACTCTTTGCACACAAGATAAAAGTGCTTTCTGATGAAGTGAAAAACCAACTTGGGAACAATTTTCCACAACATAAATTCAACATTCATTCCATTCTTGATAGTCTTGTATTTAAACAGCCAGATAGGAATACCCTTTTTTGTGGTTTTAACACAAGCTGTTCTCCTTTATTTAGAATATTGATCAATATCCATCCTCAGTTCTTTTTGCATAGACAGACTCTCCCTCTCTTCAGTCATTGGACAGAGGACAGTGCTTGCAAGAAAGCATTCTTTTTATTTTGCACAGATTTGATTTGCATAACAGTTTGGTTGTTGTGAGCAGAACAGTTCACTCTGCCAGTTCTGTACATTTGCCAGAATTTTACTTAGTTTGGAATTCAACATTTTCCATCCTTTTGTACTAAGCACAGGCTAGAAAGCAATTTTATCCAGGATTGGGAAAGAGATCTTATATTTCCCTGTATTCTCTTGAAATTCTGTCATATACCGAAATATTATTTAAGGAATTTGTCTTCTAGTGTTTCCAAAGGCATACTTCCCAATTTTTTTAATAAAAAATAACTCGTTTTATTATTACATGATGATTTAAAAGTAGTGACATTATTCATTCCCGTTTGTATATACCGAAACCCAAATTCATCCCTTACTCAGAAACTTAGTCTGGAGCATTTAAATGCACGAGGAAATCAATTTAATTGATTGCTCAATTGTACTTTTAGCAGGTCAATCTTTAAAGTATTTTAGGTTTGACTGAAAAGTTGACAGGAAAGTTAAATAAGCATCTTTACCTGTAGGCAGAGAATCTCTTTGTTCTTCTATTTGTCAACACATTTGAAAAATACCTCACTTCTTAAATAGAGTGTCTTCCTTATTATGAAGAAAAAAAGGTTGAGTTAAGCATCAGGTTTTGAAGCAATTCTCAAGTCATTAGCTGATGTCAATTTCTCCTCACATCACAAGAGTATAAACCCTCCATATGTATATTTTAGAGCAACACAAAATTCATGCTGAATGTAGTAACTCTGGGGACCAGCTGAGTAAATGCTTTGGAGCAATGTGAACTGACATTCTTTCTTTTATTTTCATCTCATTTAAAATCTTTTGCTTGCTTAAACTACCTTTATGGTATATTGTTTTCAGATGCTTGTTGAGTCCTTCTGTTGTGCGGGCTCCATGCACAGGCTCTCATAGCACGTCTGAAGTAACATCTGTTCTGTCTTTTTCTTGCTGAGATTTTTGGTATAATTAGCTCTATATTTCACCAAACACAATTTTGCTCCCACGGTGGACAGAACAGCATGAAGAAAACATAAATAATTGAAGATTAGAGAAACAGAAGGCAAACTTGAGGTAGATGGTTTGGCTAAGCAAAGGGTTAAGGAGAAAAGAAGGTCACCTCATTATGGAAAATCACAGTGTTATAATAACAACTATAAATGGAGGTGGCATTATTTCCTAGTGATTAATGAACAAGAAGGAATTTAAGCACAGCATATAGATTCATATATTTATATGCATACTGTTAAAATAAAAGGTATTCGTGTACCCCAGTCATTACAATGATTGAGGAAAACAAATAGCAGACAGGATTTGGTCCACAAGGTGATCAGGTAAGATGGTCCTCCTACAAAGGACCCATTGTATAAATGGCACAGTCATTCTGATATGATGTAGAGTATCCAAGAGAACAAATAAACTAATAGAAGATTTTCATAATGGAACATTTCCAGATGCCTGAATCTCAATTACGAATCTATGATCTGCACTAGTGTTTCCAGAGCTCAGTGAGGGAGGAATAGGGTCCAGGAAACCCAGGACTTTCTGTGATTTTCTTTCTGTAACAGTAAAATTGGAGTTTGTTCCCATTTCAGAGAAAATGCACCTCAGATTTTTGGGCTGAGAACACTTTGCACAGGCCCTTTTCTGTGCATGTGTTGGTACAACCCATTATGTGCATATGTTGATGTATCCATTCATATAAATAGAATACTGTGAAAAGGATCAAGTGAATGAAGTTGTGGGCTTCTTTCCAAAAGTCAGGTGCTGATCACAGCTGTCAGGAGAAGGGAACTGCCAGCTTAGGGACCTTCTGGGGATGGATTTCCTTGCTTATCNNNNAGAGATGAATTCTGTTGCTAAGAAGCTTCTGGGATTGTCTCTACCTTGTTCTCCCTTCCTGGATCCTTTCAATAAACAGTTAGTGGAATAGTGGTGTCAAGGTCCATGTACCTGAGAATCTGAGAAGTGAAGACCTCACAAATTTCAGAAAGGCCTCTTTAATGCTATTCATATAAAAACAACATTGAAAACTAAGTTTTCAAAACAAACCAACTAAGGCAAAATGACTTTGAAATGTTTTCTCCAACTGCCCTATATCTGTGCTTGGTGGCTTCTTCTTATACCACTTGCTTTGGTAAGTCTCTTCCAAGAAGTAAGAGTCCAGATGAACATCAATGGTGGAGCCTTCCCACATTAGGAAATTTAGTTCGCATTTAGTTCTAGGTGATGGAAGCGAATTTAGTTCTAGGTGATGGAAGCAGTCTACTTAATAGGCTTCATAAGGATTATCACCTCCCCGCTTTCTTTCCTGCCCTTCAGAGGTTTTTTTCCTACAGGCTGTGGGTGAATGGCCCTAGAAGAATGAAGGAAAGAAGAGTTAATCTGGGCAGGCATCAGGAATGGACTGTGCCCTCTTCCTCTTGCTTCAGGAATGTTTTAAAGAGTTATTGTGTATTTATGAGCCATGTTCACATTGTATATCAGCACAGAGGTTCAAATCTCACTTGTTAACACTCCCCCACCCATACACATGTTGTCACTAGAAGAAACCTCAGCTTGGTCCAGTGAAGGTCACTGAAATCAATTGGATTCAATTATAGCTAACTTACTACTATAAAGGTCATGTTTTGATTCACTGGAGGGACTTCCCAGAAATGCAGAAGTACAAAGATTTGTATTTAAAAGCAAATTCAAGAGGATACATTCAGAATACTAAATGAGTCTGAATATGCTCTGCACCTTGAAGAGCCATGAAATACAAAGTTTCCTTCCTTATGAGCTTGTGTGACCCCCTAACAGTTTAGCCACTGAAATTATACTCTTTAACATGTTGACTTAGTTATGTTTCACATGGATATGGAGATCCAAAAACCTGGTTATTATACCACAGTTAATAACTGCATATTAATTGTTACTATTATGTATTATATTCATTTCTTACCTTTCCTTACCAAGCTGAAAATGTAAGGACTAAAGTTGGAAAGCTAGGAACAAACAGATTCCAGGCTAGAGGCAAATGAGTCATATACAGTTACCCTACATATCTGTGGATTTAGAAAGGCAAGGTTGGAGCAGAAAAACAGACATCACTGACATTGATTCTGCAACAGGGACTATAATCTTGTCAAGTGTTGAACAAAGGGTTAAGGATTTGAGGAGCTGTGTTTACTGTTGAGCCTAGCATGGCAATTTTCTCTCTAAACCCAACCAACCTCTTAGAGTAATTGGAAACATTATGGATGTCCTCCTAAACTGTACAAAATAAAAATAGGTTATAACAACAAGGACCATAATAATATTGAAATGGGTTTTTTGTCCTTTTTATGGACTGGGGCATGGTGAATGTTTGAAAGAAAAACATTCCAATGTGATATGCATGTACACATAGGATGATGATTTATGCAAAATGTGGCACTTTAGCAACTTCAGGTTCTCTTCTCCTCAGCCACTCTGTTTTAAGCATTCATGATAGGATATTCTCTTAATATTCATAAGTATGGGATATGCAAACAATCGAAAGAAAAAAAATAATGAATAGGTCTTTTTTCAACCAATAAGCATAGTGACCTGCCATTTTGTTGTTATCTGGACAAACAAATGGTGCTGGAATTGATTTGGCAGGAGAATGACCTGGTTGGACTAGCGTGATCCCCTGTATTTTTCAGGAGTTACTTGCTGAATTGGGAAGAAGATCCCAAAGGACCTATTCAACCCTGTGGCTGTGGAAGTGGGACATCCCTCAGGGTTGCCCATGTTTTAATTCACCTGCATGTAAAATGTTTGAAAGATGATGTTCTTGCCATGTGATAACACACATGACACACTCCATGTCTTGCATTCCTAATACTTTTTGATTATTATCTCATAGAGGTAACACAAGGTGGCAGCATCTGTTCCACCTTGGTTGATCTTAAATCTTAGGCCTAGATAATTTCTGAATGGGGACAACCATGAAAAAAATGGGTTTGTGGGCTGCATCAGAAAGTTCCATAAATAATTATAGAATAAAGCTCTTGCAAACCAGTTCCATGCTATTGTCGAGAAAACAACATGAATGAATACATGTAATCACCAAGGGAACTTTCTGTGTTCATGGAGGTAGCCAGGGATTGCATGATAGGAACATATAAATGATTTCAAATATTTTTGATTGCTATAGAATATTGGGTAAACAGTGCCCAGAAGCCAGTAATTGGCTTGAAGATGAGGAGTGTTAATTCTCTGTAGTTTGCACACAAGTCTAATAGTAAGTGTCTATGTATATTTTCATTAATCCAGGTCATAATTTACACTAAAAATGCAAAACAAAACAAAAAAAACTTTCTCAAAAAAAAGTAACTGGACTTTTATTATTTGATGTAATTAATAAGATGATGTTTTGTCCCCCATCTGGGGAACTGTCTCAATTCAAGTGGAATAGAGTCTTGCCATTTCTCTCCATTCAACCTGAATTGGGAAAGTTCCCTGGATGGAGGATGAAATGTCTTCTTATTAATTACATCAAATAATAAAAGTCCAGTTGCTTTTTTTTTTGAGAAAGCTTTTTTGAAATTTTGATATAAGTTCAATAGTAGGTGAGCTTCAGGCTTTCAATATCTAATCGTCATTGAAGCTTTTCTGTAGGATCACATATTGGAGGTGCCTGGCATTGGGGATCTACTTGTACAGAGATTCAGTTAATCTGTACATGCACACACATACCAGGAGTAGAATTCATGGTGGGTTTTGCTTTGTTTTTTCTCCTAGGTAACTTAATTCTCATAAGAGACATTGTCTCTCTTAGGCTACCCTTCTTCAAAAAAATGCACAAATGATTGTACAAGACAACATAACTGTTTCTTAATATTAACAGGCAGTTCAAGGATAGGTAGAAAATTGGTTGTGCCTTTTTGACTAACAAACTTCATTAAATAAAGCATAAACTTTCATAAGCCATGGCTAGGAACCACCAAAGACAGGTTTTGCATGAGCATGCCATTGAAATCTTTTCCATGTATTATGTGCACTGAAATAGAAACCTAGTATTTTCCTTGCTGAATGATAGTTAGAAGAAAATGATGATGAAACCATCAGTATTTAGTCAATGTCACTTCAATCTCTTAACTGTACCCCAGTTTTGCATAGAAAACAAGTGTGGCATTTTTTCTCTCTCTGAGTTGAAGATTTAAAATGCACACCTATCATTTAATGTAACCCAAGACTGAAAATCCATAGTTTTTCCCTCCCCTTCATATTCAAAAGTGAATTCCTATTACTTAAACATGCTGGAGGAAATATAACAATATGTAGTCATCTTGCTTAATCCATGTGGAGATTTGCAACCTCTCTACAGTGTCTTCCTTTTGTGGTCTAACTTTTAAGTTTTTTAATGTTGTAATAATGGGTTACATGCAACTGAAAAATGAAACCTCCTCACGTGAGTCTAGAATCTTTTTCTAGGCAGACTTGTGTGATGTGGTTGTAAAAATTAACTGAAAATATTGCTTCTAATTACCATGTGAAAAGCTGCTGGAAATGTATGAAATTAATAGTATCTGGATTATATTTTTTAAAATCTCCAAAGTCATATCAGAATCTAGCAGTATGTATATAATTTGTTTTTCTAATAACCATAATCATAGAAAATGAAATTATAGTAAAGCTCACACTGGGATAAAACATTGATAGTATATATAATTGATATATCAGTTGATCTGTATATACAAAATCAATTTGCTACTTCAAATTGGCTGGGTTCCTCAAGTTGTTTTTTGTTATTTTCAACAGAAGCTGATCTCCTTGTTCTGTGGATTAGTTTCTCTGCAGCCTTTAATTCACACAAATATATTGAAACTCAGTTTTAAGCAAACATGTAGAAAAAAATCTTTCAAAGTCTATTATAACTTATTTAATAGGTTAAATATTCATTCAGTCATTTAGTCAATCACTCGGTAAGTATTTATTTAATAATTATAACTGATGCTCTGCTTCAGGGTTGAATGTCCTTTTACAATCCAATATTGGAATCCATGATTAGAGGAAGAACAAATAAATAAACACTGGAACAGATTGAGGTTACCTGCCCATCTTCAGTGTGGAAGACTTGGCTGCTTTCCCATTTTCAGTCAGGGCAAACCTGGGTATTTTCTGCTTTTGTTTTCTCTGTTAAAAAGAGCAGTTTTGAATAGATTGAAAAACACTTTTTGAAGCAGGCATCCTAAGGCTGGGTGCATAGCTCCAAGGTGGACTTGTTTCATGTCCTTGGGAATTGGTGAAAACTTTTGAAGAAGCCACGCCAAGCCTATCGGAGGCTGTCCCACTTCAAGGATACACTGTGCAAAGCTCCCTTTCCAAATACACAGCTCTAAAATGACAACCTTAATATTGCCCTGTTTTTATGGGCTGGTGGCCTTTTTTGTTGAACTGCATCAGCTGGTAGCGCGAGTGATCCACTCTGATTTCTCTATGATCCTTAGGATCAGCTGGTTAACCATTTGAATCCAGTAGCTGTGGCCCAACAAAGCTTATACGGCGGTATGAACTCACATGTGGGCACATTCAGTATAGGGTCCACAGATTCCTTCACACCATCAGGATGTGAGATTCAAACACCATCAGTTTATGGAATCAAAACTTTTGCCATGGGAATGCAGGTATACTTAAATGTAAATGTCATTCCGTATATCACTTATTGTTGATAATACATGTGTGAAATAAAATTTATTCACCAATTCTGTCTTTGGTTTTGATTCTTAAATTCCATCAAGCCTATAATTTAATTGAAACACGGTAATTATTTTAGCATACCAACCACTAGACAGCAGCCAAAAGATACAGGAACTAATTGTTGCTTCTTGTCTCCCTGTTCATCCAGATAGTAGCAGCACAAATATGACATGGTAGTTATTGTTTTGTCTTTTAAATGCCTAACTTATATTTACAGCATTCTTTTTTTTCTTTTAAAATATGTGTATTGTTCACTAAGCCCCAACTTATAAAAGCGTTACCAATATTTTCTAATTAATATTTACTCTTTTCTAAAGCTATTATAAGTGCATTTAATGCACAGCCTAAAACGAGAGTTGACAACTGCAGACACAAACCAACCAACACAGTGATAAAATCAATACTTACATTTCCCCTGGGGGCAGTATTTACTGTTTGCAGTGCCATTTCCTTAATGGAATAGCAGTTATGCTTGCAGAAATCTTGTAACTACCATCTTTATGTTTTAAATAAAAGCAGCTTTCTTGCAGCAGTTAAGAGAGCGAAAGCGAGAGAGACCCTTAACTTAATATTTATAAAAATGTTATGAATGTTTTGTCCTTTATTCATTCTCTAGCAAAAAGACATACATAATTTTCTTCACATTCAGATCTATAAATGAATGCTTAGTTTTCCTTGGTCAGTATGATCTTTCTATAATTTTTCTGAATGTAATTCATTTCTTAAAGTTTTGCAAATTGGTACATATTTTGTACATGAAAATTACGTGGAATTAAGATAGGAGGTGTTCTGTGCAAGAAGTGCTTGACCATTAAAAAATAAAAAAGGCATTCTAGGGAGAACTTCATTATTCAAGCCAAATCATTCTGGCATTTCCCATTCTTTTCAGTTCAGTTTAATAGTAAAGGAAGTATTTTGCTTTACGACAGCAGTAAGAAAACAGCAAGAAACAATACAAAACTGGAAGGAGAAATATTTATCCCATGCAAAACAAATGAAATAGCAATTCTGACATAAATAGGAAGCTTGTGCAAAGGTAGCTGATATTTGTATTAACAGATACAAAAAAAATAGTTGATACTTGTATTAACAGAAGCATTAAAGCAACTACATCCTCAAGAAGCTACAGTGTAGTTGTTTGGAAGGTTGTGCCCAGTTTGTTTGTCCACACACAGCTGTTTCACTTACTGGAAAATCTAGTGGAACTGACTTTTCTGCATACACAAACACACCCACTATCCTTTTGCATAACCTTTGTTGGTATCATCAAGATGGAGATTCTTCTGAGTATGAATTTTGATCTGGTGCTCATGAATTACAGACTACTTTTATGTGTTGACTGACTTACTAAAAATAGTCATGGAAGAGAAGACGTAACATCAGAAGAGCAAACATTCACTTTAATTTCATCTGCCCTCTCTTGAAAATGTTTAAGATATTGTGGTTCTTCATAATGTACTGCTGTGATTTTTTAGCTGACTTGTTCTTTAAGGCACAATTTCAAAAGTGCTATATATGGGATGGGGTAAATATTCAAGAGAAGTGCCACTGAAATTCAAGAGACTATGATCAGTTTAGGCTCAGACTAGTCTTACTAGTCTGAATGTTACACAAGAATTCTAGAAATGTCTCCCTTTCCAGACGGAGCAGATGGCCATATATTTTCAATTGGTTTTTGGGATGCTGGTGGTTGCTTCAAAAATCGACATGGCTTTTGACTTGTTCCAAATCCATTCTGCCCTCCCTCCCGCCAGTTTGGGGATAAACAGAGCTTTGGAGGGTGCCATGAGGCCACAACTCTTCCTTTGTAGATTTCCCACACACCAGATATCAGGATGGCATCCTTGCTTAGGGCTTTTCAAACATTCAGGAATGTTTGAAAAGCATGGAATTTTCACTGTGAATTTGGAGATTAAGATGAGTGAAGGAGGAGGTGAAGTTGGGAATGGGATGATTCTTTGGTGTCTTATGACCCATGGAGCTGTGTATTTATTTTTGAAAATAGTAATATTTTTTAAAATAATTTTGTGAACGATTTTGTTATTAGGTTGCTACTGGTTGTATGCCACTTAGAGTTAAGCATTGAATTGGCATAAAAGCATATCTAATACAAAATTATACAGGAACTATTGTATTTGGATACATTGCAGGATGATTGAAAAATGCCGTTTGGAGTCTTACAAAGGGGAAGAAATAAAAATGAAATAATTAAAATAAAAATGAATACATTCATATACTGCTAAATTATCTGGAGAGTGTTAATGAAGATATGTAAAGGATAATGAATGAATATAGGAAACATTCACAGAGGAAGCAATTGCTGATATTTCCTGCCACTAGTAGGTCCTAAGATCATGTGGTGACTTTGAAGAAGGCATTGGACAAAACAGTAGAGAACACTGGAAGTCCACTGGATTGTGTCCTTTATTCTGGGACATCTCTAGAGTACAAGTGTCTATGAAGCTGATAAGGAACAATCTTTTATTACAAGAGATTATTGGAGGTGAGCAGTTAGCAAAGTTTTTGCCAAGATGAATTCAGAGAAGGCTCATCAGTGAGTAAGGAGTCTGAAAAGGAAGTCCACCAGACAACTACCTCATTGTATTTTCAGTTTCACATCTAGCTTTTAAGTCCACATTCTAGTTTATATTATTTGAAAGACTCAGGATATCTTGCTTACTTCTGCCAGTACTTACTTCTGCTCCTGCTTGCTTCTGCCAATCATCATTCTCTTCTTCCCAAACCTGGATACAGATGATTCAATGTATCCCCTCCTGAAGAAAAGTAGGTGTGTTCCCAGGGAGAATAGTCATAACCTGGAATCTGCATATTTGGCCTCAACCCTGATGATGGTTAAGAGCTGGCTTTGCCCTGGGCCTGTGGGCCAGAATGTGTAGAGTCCCCATTTTTGGAGGTTGTTGGAGAGTCGGTCATGTAGCCATTTGCTATTTACTCAGTTTGTATGATGCTATTTTATATGGTTGATTTGATTTTTCCTTGTTTCTTCTATACACTGTAGAGCATCACATGGTTTGCATTGAATGACCGTATAAATGCTGTAAGTAAATAAAACTAGAATGCATACAGGAACCTGAAAGTGTTGCACACAATCCAGTGGACTTCCAGTGTTCTCTACTGTTTTGTCCTATGCCTTCTTCAAATCCACCACTGAAAATGGGTTGAATCCTCAGATATCCATTCACATGATCTCAGGACCTACTAGTGGCAGGAAAAATCAGCAATTGCTTCCTCTATGAATGTTTCCTATATTCGTTCATTATCCTTTATATAACTTCATTACACTCTCCAGATAATTTAGCAGTACATGAATGTAATCATTTTTATTTTTCCCCTTTAAACCTCACAGTCTTTTTCTAGTTATCTCTAAAAATAGAGAATCCCTTCTGAAATGAAGGTTCAGAATTTCACATGCCAAATGATGCATGGGACAAATGTTGTCCTTAAAGGATGTTTAATCTTCACCCTTTCCCCCTTACAAATCACCACAAACTTCAGTAATGGGGCTAATAAGTTTGAATCTGGTTTGGTTTTCTGGAACATACTGGACTTTGTTTCAACAATTTAGTCCAAAATAACTGATTTAGCTACACTAGAGACCTATTCAATGGAACTTATTTTGAAACAGGATATTGAATATAGTCCAAAGGGCAGCAAAAGCAGCTTTGCATGGCAGTGGTGTATTTTTAGTCTATCATAAAGCAAAGCTCTTGTCAAATATAAATCTTTAATAAATACACAAAACTTGCTTAGGTTTCCATGTTATCGTAAGACTCCAAGTTTCTTTGTGTTTCCTCTTGAATATCCAGATGATAAGCTTGATTTTTTTATATATATCTAGACATACACACACCTTTCTTGGATTATTACATCTTTTACACAATGTCTCCCAGGTTTTAGCTGATATTGAAAGCTTTGAACCATTCTCCTGTAGCAAATGTAATTGATAGAGAATCTTCCCCATATATAAGAGTAACGAGGTATTTCTCCCTTACTTTAATTTACCGTTTCCTCTTGGCAGTTTATTATGTTTTGAATTTATGCCTTTTGTAGATCTGTAAGCTATCTCTCTAAAAGAAATTAATCCTTTTAGAAGATTTGTGCTCTCGTTTTCAAACACTAATATGGGCATTCAAGTGTCCCATTATTCGGGACCAGATGGCTTTTTATCTAGTGATATTTACTTCAAAAAGCCAAGCTAAAGCTAGATTAATTTTGAGGCAGAGGACATTTTATTATTAAAGAAAAAGATTTAGAATTTTGCAATAAAATTGCAGCACATGGCATAACAGGTAATTGGTTATAATGGAAAACCTTAATAGGTTTTAGTTGGGGAAATTCATAAAAAGCAGTATTTTCTGGTAGTCATAAGGGTGGAATCTGGATTTCCTCTTTTGTGGTCAGAACCAAAATCTGAAGAATAATCTGTGATGCTTTGTAACAAATTCAGTGGGGTTAAAAATGTCAAAATAGTGGTCATAGCTATGTGATTAAGACCTTAACCATTTTTGAAAATTGTAATTTGTCACTGATACCATCTTAGCTTATTTTATGTCCCTCTGATGATTCTACCTGAAAGCCAAAATTAGATGGTCTAAAAAACAGATAAGCCAACTTAAATATTCAGTGCTGAGTATATCTTTAAGTACATCCCTAGTCTAGAATAAATTGTTGTTATGGAACAACAATAGATTATGCAAAAATGGCTTTTGTGTTAAGATAAAGAAAAGATTTGTACTGACCCTATGATGGGACCTTTTTTTTTGATCCAGTGGCAATGGCAGTTTTACTATAATTTGTCCAACTGACATATTTAGCTAAATCATGATGAAACAAATGCTTTAAAACTTTTAATAAGACTTTTAATAAGACAGTCTATCATCTAAGATCAAATACAGTACATAACTTAATAAGATTTTTACTATTATATGGGCTATTACAAATGTTGGAGTGGCACTACATTGCATGGAAATGAATGATATTCTGGGTATACCAAAAGCCAGGCCCCATAGTTTATTATATAAATTGCATTAAATGTTAAAATTGCTTTCCTTTTTCTTCCAAACTCTTCCTTACTCTTTTGGACCCATAGTGATTGAACATTCCTAAATAGAGTAACATTTCCTCTGGAAAAAATTAATAATATTATTAAAATTGATTGTGATTGATTCACTGTATATATCAACAATACCTATGTTTAAAATTTAAATATGATCAGCATGTAATCATAAGTGAAAAGTAAAAAGTACAGAATTTTGAGCATTCAAAAAAAAGATTTATTATATTCAGCATATGAATGTTCATATTCCTCAAATTTTGAAAATTATCCATAAAATAAAGATACGACTTCCTGAGCATAAATGTTTCTCAGTGCCATCCCATTTAGGAAGCACAGAAATTCAAAAAGGGATTTTCTTCACTCCAATTTCTTACATAAATCAAACTAGAAATAAGACACATTTTACAATTCAATTTAAGTTCCCACTGAGACAATAATGTTGCAAGCTGTGCATTTTGCAAAGTAATATAGTAATGTCTAGTTTGCATTTTTTAAAAACCAAATTAATCACACTTTATTGAATATGTTGCAGCAAACCTAAAATTCATTTATTATTAAAAAATCTTCTGCAACAAACACAAACTATATTTTATACATAAAGGACAAACTCATTTATTCATTAGGATAAAACACTGGGAGTTTGCATTCTGTAACTATGAAAGAAATGACATTCTAGTATTTTGAATATTTAAATACGTTCTATACAAAAACGGCTGCTTGAAAAATTATTCTAATAATATATTGTGTTAATTGTCCAACAGATGACTGGTGAAATCTAGTAAAAGTAAATGCAAAACTCTCCCCATAAAGCAGGAAGGAAAGCCAGATGCTATTTACTGATCAAGAACAATAAAAGCAAATCACATGCATACCCAAATTATTGTAATGTTTATTGATTGTAGTTGCCATCTGTCTATTTTTCATGATTTCTTTCAGACAAATGCACATTCAAAAGTACGTTTTCCTCTAAATCATGGCACAAACTACTGGGCAGTGTTGAGGAGGTATGTTCTGTCCAAATAAGTGATAGTACATCTTTACTAAAATACTTTAAATTTAGGGGGATTGCACCACAATGTTTCTGAGAAAAGATGTTATGTAGGCATAACATTATTGTTATTGAAGGCATGAAATAATAAACTAACTAAATAAATAAATCTTCAGTTTGGTGTAATGTTTAAGGCATCAGGCTAGAAACCAATGATTTCTAGTCCTGTTTTAGATCGAAAGCTAGCTGGGTGACCTTGGCCAGTCACCCAATGCTGAAAACCCTTGCCAAGAGAATTGCAAAGACTTGTTCAGGCAGTTCCAAGAATCAGACACAACTGAATGGAAGAAAAAAAAGTAAGAATGAAAGACTCTATATGATACAACAGGTTAGTTTTAAAACTTTTTTTGTTTTTGGAAGCATATAAAGCTTTTATATGTCTGGACAATTAGTGATCAGTTGTTCCTCACTGACTTCAGCATTACATTAAAATAATAGAGAACTACTCCAAGCTGTATATGGAGCAGCAGCCCATACATTTTAAGGGGACTTTGTGATGGTCCTTGTATATCTCATTGCCCCCTTAAATGCTTTTTATAGGCATTCTGGTTTTTATACATTTGACTCTTTCAGGTATGTGATATATTGGGATTTGACATCTGAAGATTAAGTAGAATTCTCATTAATGAACCAAGAAGTTAGGGGCAGGTCACTCCACAGCAAAATTTGCCCATGTTTTAATTCTTACTTGATTAAAATTCTTAAAATAATAAAGTACATTTTCCCATACTGCTGTCCTATTGCGTCAAGAAAAAATTACAGCATGCTGATGAATAAATCACTGTTATTACCTGACCCAGGGGTTTATTACATGAGTTAAGCAAGGGTTTAATGTTACATGAAGAAACCTTGGTATATTCTGTACCTTCAGTATATCCCAAAACTCTGTTTATAACCTGAAGGCTAATAATTTTTATATGTAGATTATCAGTGTGTGTTTTAGTAGAAGAAGACAAGTTTGGATGTTTTGGGTTTACATTAATATTTGGCCCAGTTAATCCTAGTTGGTAAATTTAGTTCTTGGAATAAAAACACATTTTTGGACCTGTCTTACGCTACCGTATCAGCACAGTGTCCACAAGGGGTTTGAAGTCTTAAAAAGATGCAGGATTTGGTTCAAGTGGTTGTGGTCAATATTAACTTTTTGACACACACTCACACCCATAGATGCGCCTGAATATCAGTTCAGCTTTTGAGGATATGACTTTCAGTTTCCCATTGACAGCACAATGCTACTGGTTTTTTTTTTCTCATTTTCCCCTTTCCTTTTCTCTGATTGTGGTGTCTGACATTTCTTAAAAATAAGGTCTAGCACAGTATATTTTAGTTAATTAGCCAAAGAAGGAAAACTTATCATTGTTTTCCTTCTAACTATCATTAGATAGTTAGAAGGATGAGTATAAGATCTATGGATGAGTATATGGATGAAGTATGGATAGTATGTGGATGAGTATATGGATGAAGTATGGAATACTTCATGAAGTATGGATAGTATGTGAATGAGTATATGGATGAAGTATGGATAGTATGTGGATGAGTATATGGATGAAGTATGGAAGAAATATGGATGAGTATAAGATCTATATACTTTTCTGTTTAACAACTAATTATAGTTTGAACAAGACATATTTTATCTCTTAGAAATCCAGAAACTTAGTGTGTAGAAATCAATTTGTATTTCTAAAATAAAAATAAAGGTTGCAGTCCAGCAAGAGCCAATAATCTAATATAGACAAATCTTATTCTAATGGACTAATCGGGAAGGATTAGTAATCCTTCATGTCAGTAATTTACAAATTTTCAATAAATCAGAAAATACATTGTCAGACGATTTATGTCCATCACATGATGACATTATCCAAATTAGGCAAATCACTTTGGAAATTTGTTCCATTACATAAAAAGTCAATTGGATTTTTATTTATATTGCAGCAACCAAGAAATCCAAAACAGTAGGAAGACTGACAGTCTCTATTTCCCCACTGCAAATACTTGGAAAAGTGCCTTTTAAATTGTCAGTTAATATATTTAAAGCAAATTACACAGATTTCCATGGAATTAACCTGCTGAAACTTCTCTTCTAAATATATACCACAAGTAAATGGATTTTGGGCCAGTATCCAAAGTTTCCATGAGATTCAAGGAATTCTTCAGGAAGCAAACACCAAAAATCTCTCTGAATGCAAAAGTATCTTCCTGGATCTAAAATATGATTATTAGCTAATTATTATATACAAGTCACATATCCCTTTATCTTGCCATAGATGGATTGCCAAATAGATAGACTAGTTGATATCTTCTGTCAAGCATGGAGAATTCCTTATGAATACTTCACTTAGACTGCCTGATCTAATGCTATATACCTTCACAACTTGTTCTTGATACTGTTAAAAAATTGATATGGACAAAATTTTCTCATATCCAGTTCTACCGTGTAAGCTCTTTAAAAGAATTGGTTAACTTCTAACGAATTTTAGTTGAAGAAGATTCTTGAGAATACTTTGGATAGCCAATAAAACAAACCAATGGATCATTGAATAAATCAAACCAGAGTTCTCCCTCAAGGCACAAATGACTGAAATTATGCTACTTCAGACACAGTATGCAAAAATTCAACTCTTTGGAAAAAGACCCTAGTGCTGGGAAAAGTGGAAGGAATTTGAAGAGCTGAGCAGGAACAAAGTGGATTGACTCTGCTACAGAGACCCTGAGTACACTTTTGGGAAACTGGAAAGAACAGGTTAGGGATAGAATTGTTATGGATAAAATTTGTCTATGTGATTGCTAGAAGTCAAAATTGACTTGATGGCACATAATCAATCATAGTATTCTAGATAAATTAGCAAAAGGAAAATTGGGCATTAAAAGTGATGCATTTATAAGAAGTTTTAGCTCCACATCTATTTTTGGAAATGATTACAATATGTATGACCTGCAACCCATAAAGTTGCATTCAGCTCATCAGCTGTGATCAGTGATATACTAGGAAGTGAGAAGTACCACCAATACCATCTAGTTGTTTGGACATCCATCTGGCCACCAAAAACTTTTTGGAGGATGACATTTCTTTTCCCTCATGACAAGTTGTGGAGACCTTCAAAACATATATAAATGTAGGTGTAAGTTTTTCTTGATACCTGCCCTTCATACCACAACATGCTGCTGAAGTCAAGGTGTTTCTCTAATACTATTTTTTCAGTACAATCATGCTTTGAATTAAAAATAAACCTTCCTCTGAAGATCTTAGAGCATTAAAAAGAATTAGTCTCTCTTTCCATATGGTAACAGAATGCCTAATGCTTAAGCGTTATCCCAAAGAAGTAAAGTGGAATATATATTGACATTCTGAGGAAAGAGAACCAAATGTTTGATTTGGATGATTATACTGAAGAGGCTCCATCATTTATTGAAGCACCAAAGTGATTATCTTTCAGCAGATGGATTGCAGGCAATTTTATCGTAGACGGTAATCATACAAAAGTGGAATACAATCTCAAAGGCCAAAACTGGGATTATGGTTGTGTTAAGTGACCCAGAAGTGCTGAAACTACCTATCACATATCATGCAGGAGTTTCTTTATGACAAATACAGCTGATATAATGATACAAAATATGTGAGTAAAATACATATGTAGAAAGGTAGGAACACCAGCCCATTTAACTCTCTTGACAAGAACCTGACTATTGCTAATTGCTGGAAAGGTTGGAATCAGATCGATACCAAACTTTTTCTCCAGTTACCAAAATGTCAGGTTGCACATAATTCAAGTGTTGGCTTTCCCCTTGAAAGTCCTCAATGGCTTTGAACTTGTCTATGTAAGGTCTTCCTGTTCAAATGTGAAGGTAAGCAGAAGAAGATCCTTTTGAAAGTGGTCTTGCTTTCTGTAGTTCCTCTCACATCTTTTCCTGTTTATGGGATTCACTTTGTTATCTAGGATTTCATTTGGACCTTGTTCCTTTTGCTTACAGGAAATGTAATGTATACAGATCTTCAGACATCAGTGGTCAATTAGTGTTTTAACTATTAGTATTTTAACTTTAAAAAAAAACAATTTGTTGGTTTAAAACAGATGTGCCCAACCTTAGCAACTTTAAGATGTGCACGAGGAATTCTGGGAATTGAAGTTCACACATCTTAAAGTTGCCAAGGTTGGATACCCTTGGTTTAAATAGTAAACTGTATTGTGATTGTTTTTCTCCAACCGGAAAGTGGCCCATGAATCACGTAATCAAATAAAGAAACATAGAAAGCAAATGAAAAGACATGAATTTTGGTCCTAGAAACAGATCAAAAACATGAATTTTGGTCCTAGAAACAGATCAACAGGTAAAGTGCAAAGAACAGATTATGAAAATGGGCAGAGAGCCCAATAAACTCTCTCCATATTTAAAATGCGTGATAGAAAGTCCAGGCTCATTTCCACAATCTAGAAGTCTGCTGGGGGGGGGGGCAGAGTGTCTACAGTTAGAAGTTTAGCCAAAACATTCTTGGAATGAACAAAGATTAACTTGGCTAAACCAGCTCAATAGGAAAACCTCTGAAATGAAGCCTGAGTTTTGGTCAAATTAGTTTAAGATCATGAACAACCTTTTCTGAAGACAAGAAAAATGTTTTAAGACAAATACCAAGAAAAATAAGACAGTCCCAAATAACTCTTTATTATTTTTTTGTGATACCCCATTATTTATCTCCCAAAGTTTCAGCTAAACAATGAAGAATTGTCTACATTGTTTGCTTAATCAAATGGTAGTCTGGTCCTTTTTAACATATATCATGAGTTGACAAGCTTTTCATTTTGTGGCTTCCTTGATTATATGGTAGTAAAAGGCATACAACTTTTAATAGAATAAAAACATTGTTATCCAATTTGGTGTGTCCCTTAACTGGTGTGAATCCATTGATCTGTAATATTTCCTGGGTCTTTCACCTTACATTTATTCTTATAAAATCATAAAATATCAACAAAAATATAAATCTTGTGCATACTAAAAGTTCCAGTGATGTAATTATTCCCTTTTAAATAATAGTTAATCATTGTTTTAACCACAAATGTATTGATTGGGAAATCAGTGTAAAGTTGAATTTCAACTGAGTAAACAGTTTGTGGGGAGAGGGTGCCTAATCTTCTCAATTTCTATTATTGCCAATATGAGAGAATGCCATTGCACCAGTGGAGTAGATTGTGTCATTTGTACCATTTTATGCCATGGGTTTAATGACATCATTATGAAAATACTTTGGATAAAACATCCATTGCAACCAAACGCCATTGCATTGAAGGATGTTTCATGCTGTCTTATGGATTTCAATGGATTGGAAATGATGGTCATTTAAATAGGTAGATGTAGAAATTTTCTTTATTATAGATTTTTTGGCCTTTCTAGATGGCTGGATAGGAGACAGCTTAGTCTGTCCACATGTAAATGGATTTATTTCAGTCTTCCTGCCACTGAGAGTGAATAAAGGATAGCTGTTTTTCAGAAAATTTCCCTATAATAGAGCCAAATAATATTTTTGCCTAGCTAATTCTACAACATGATTACCTATGCAAACAATATTGTACTGACAACTAGTGGCAAACTGTGGANNNNAACAGCTATCACAATGCACAAAGAAAGGCAAGAAGAGGATATAAGTATAGATGTAAATAGAAGAAGCTGTTACCCTAAATTAGATAAGCCATGGGAAAAAAAGCATATATATTTATTATGTATGAGATTTGGAAGTCTGTCTTAAAAATATGCAATAGTTAATTGTTCACTCCATTAGTAGAGAAAATGATCTTAAATATAAAGTGAATTAGGATATTTGTTTACTGATATTATTTGAATATTAAATACTCTTCCACAGTGAATATTGAGCTGAAAATACTAACATAAATTGAAGTTAACCAAATGATTGTGTTAATGAGTTTTCATTCTGTTTTTCTATTTACAGCTTCAATTTTGTGCATGTTTCTTTGAGATTAACAATCATTTAACTCATTATGGTGTTTTAGGAAATGATGCATAGGAATTGCGTGCAAGTTAAAGAAAATAAAACAAGCACCAAATAATAATTAGTAAAAATCTGTTCTAGTTTATATGCCAAATAATGTGTTTCTCATACTCATATCCTTGATTCTTTTTTTAATTTTTTGAATATCAGATGAGATTTTTTTCCCCTTAGATTCAGAATTATAAATTTCAGTCCATTCCAACCTTAAACTCTTTGTTATCCTCTTCCCTGCATGTAGAAATGTAGGACTGAATTTTCAGCAGGCTACTTTTTGGGGTTTTTGCCGGAATTTAACAGATGTATAGGAGCAAAATTGCTGCACAGTTACCATTACTATTCCACTACTAATTTCATAGAAGCAGGGAAAAAAATTTTTTTTTGCAGCAGCGGGCAATTATTCTGCTTTTTTTCACAGTGATTCCAATGAGCTTGAAATGTATATGAAATCATCATCAGTGCAAACACTCCTATAGATTTTGCCATGAATTCTTGCTGTTAATTAAAATTTCATCATTAATGATCATGATAATCATAACTGTTGTCTTTATATGGCACTTTATTTTGCAAAACTCAGTGCAGTTGCAAAAAGGCTTGTGTGTGCACAACTCATGACTCAGACAATGAGAAGTACCAGGCTCACAGTACCAGGGCTGTGCAATGCTTTGGATTCAGTTTAAGAAAGGTGCTTTGGAACAGACAGGAGCTCGGATGTAGCATTTATGGTCAACTTATTAAAGAAGCCTTTTTTTCAGGATCCCAGCATTATTAAAATAGTACCTCGTAGAATTTTCCTAGAGAATCTTAAATGAACCACTAAAGAAATGTTCCATCATTGCTCATTATTTTTAGGGAGAGCTATCACAAGAAATCCATCCTCGTGATCAAAGTGGCAGATTAGATCACATCATATGCCTTATTCCAGAGGAATCAATTTTCTCAGCTAAAATGGCTCCTATTTCTCCCCAAAGTTCTGGAAATAATTCCATCTAATGTATTGTATTGTGATATTGTTAGATAGGATGGTTCCTTGGTAAGGGACAATTGAGCCAAGCTTTATTTGGTAAGTCCTGAATTGTCCTTGTTTCATTTTCAAAAATGTCAGCAAACTTTGACATTTGAAACCTCATCAATTTTATTTTTGCTTCCCTCCCCTACCCCCCAGGCCTTGAGCTACCTTTTATGATGATGCCCCATCCGCTTATTCCAGTCAGCCTGCCCCCAGCCTCCGTCACAATGGCCATGAATCAGATGAACCACCTTACCACAATTGCAAACATGGCTGCCGCAGCACAAGTACAGGGGCCTCCCTCCAGAGTGGAGACATCTGTGATTAAGGTAGGTATGACCTTGGTCTTCTCTCCGATATACCAGGAGCCTTTTCGGCCCTCTCCTTCTTGAGATGTGTCTTTCCTCATAAACAATCTTTTGCAATCTGAAACAAATAATGTTAATTTAAAAATCCCTTTAATTCAGACTTGGACATCGAAACATGGAAATGTGAGTGGTTGTTAAAGCTGCTCCTGCAGGTCAAAATGTGGGATTACTTTGTGTGGGAAGAAGCTTCAGAGAAGTAGTTACAAGTTGGTGATAAGTGCAAAGGACATCAGGACCTCATCATGGCAACTAATGCCATGATATAAACAGAAGCATCACAATTAGCCCAAGTGCTAATTAGAATTCTCATTCATATTAAATGAGAAATATGGATTGTGACCCTGGGTGCTGGTGTCATAACACCCAGGAAGAAACAGACACAGGTTTTTATCATATTAGAAATTCATTCATCCCTCCCTCC
>JANHZU010004717.1:191990-211133 GCA_032468055.1 Acrochordus granulatus
CTCCCTCCCTCCCTCCCTCTCTCTGTAGCATTAGATGTTGGTACCATGGAAATGCTACCAAGAATACATGCAGGGAAAGTAGATATATGCATAATAATAACACGTCTTGAGCATTTTCTGTTCTCTCCCTGATTCCCAGATAAATATTACTATTTAGATACTTATGAGAATGGGAATTGATAGGAAATGATTTCAGAATCTGAACTTCTAGAATACAAAGAACATGCACCCAGCTTTCAAGACTGATTTCTACTGTTTGAAGTATCTTCAACTACTTTTGGCCAGTGAACAGGATCATATGAAAAATCAGTAATAGAAGTCTGGGCTTTAATTTACTGTTCAAGAAAATGGTTGCGGCACTCACATCCTGAAACCAGGAGAAAGTATAACATTTCAAAGTATCTCTATTTTCTATCATGCTAGATTAGAAGAATTTCAAGAAAAGTCTTAATCTGTCTCAGTAGGAAAGCTAATTTGAAGGCTCTTCCCAGCTCAGATCTCTGGCTGACCATTCTCTGCCATTCACCAATGGTTCTGTGGAAGTGCATTATCTGAACATCGCAAAGCTTCAAATGACAACTTGCTGTTCAGCAGAACTTCATCTTCAGCAGATAAGGATCAGGCATTCCCATGGAAGCAAATCTGGGATTTTTATTTTTAACCTTTTGAAAGAATGAAACAAATGAAATAATAAACTCTAATCCCAAAGAGTGAAATAAGAAAGCCAGAGGTGTTTTTTTTTAAAGTTACGATTCTACATCCTACAATTAATCGATATCCTTTGGGGAATTAGATAAATATTAGATAGCTTTTTTGCAATCTGGTTTTGAAGAATAAACTCTTGGGAAAAGGAGGTCCAAGAAATTATTTATGTAAGTCTGTTATTGTTTATTATTGTAAAGAAGGCTATAAGAAATACAAAGAGGAAGAAACAATACAAGATACCTAAGAATAAACAGATTCTGTCCATTCAAGAACAGATACATCTTGTAAAAACAAATATTCCCAAATGAACATTCATGAAAAATATCACCTTTCAAAAACAATAACTCTGCCTTGAAAGTGAAGCTGTGATATCTTCTTCTCAACCAATGTGAAAAATGGACATTATACCTTAACAAATGGACCACTGTTGGATGTTTCTAGATGGCTGACCAAGGAGATTTCCAGCCTTCCAGCCATTGACCAAAACTTTTCACATTTGGAACAGAACAGGTGTTTACATGTATTCAAGTTCCAATGTACTATGTATAGTAAGTCTTCTGCTTTCAGAGGACCAACAGCCAAACAGAACATGGTCATCTCAAACTGTTGAATGAACAAAGATGTTTGGTCCATATTGTACCAAGCCATTGATTAGTAAGCAAGTGCACTGTTCTTTTCCTAGCTTTAAATCTTTGACATGTTACTTCTGGGTTTGGCCAGTATCCTTCAACCCTTCCAGATGGTTTCTTTCTGTGGCTGAGCAGGCCACCTACCTTTGTTGTAGTTGCTGCTATTATTACAGATTGCATAAATGCTGCTTGCAGATAGAAACTGTCTATTTATGCCAAAGCTTACAACTGCACCAGAAGACAATCAGGTCCAAGGATAATGATGAGCAATCCCTATGTGTTTGTTTATTTGTTAGATTTATATTATGCCTTTCATAAAGGAGCTCAAGATAATTATAGTTCATAAATCAATTCATTTTTTCAGCAGATGTATAGCAGCTTCTGGAAGTAATTTGTATCACTGCAATAGACAGTGCACTACTTCAAGAAAATCAGTAATTATTTTTCCTGCTTTCCAGAGGACGCTTTGCTAATTTGTTGCAAGAGAACCAATCAGATGCTCTATAACTATTTAAAGAATTAACATAATTACCATAATACAAGCTTTTTAGACTAATGTTTATTAAATGCATCATCTCCCTCCCTCTTAATGATACACAGGTATACATTAATCAAACTTTCCAAAAAAAAGTAATTTTGCTTTGATATTTTTATTTATTTTGCTGAAGGATCGCTATGTATTTTTTTAACTTTAGAAAATTACCATATTAAAAGATCACTTGATCAAAATTCTGGTTTCATTTATTTAAAATGATAGTACAATTGCATCCTCAGTGAGGATGCCAAAATAAAGCATATTGCTCCAACCCTGTAATTTGATTCCAGCACTTTTTTCTTCTACTGCTTCTCTTGTGTAACAAACAGTTGGCCTGAGCTTTTTTGATGCTATCAACTCTTGGTTATTGAAAAAAATGACATATCTGCACTGAGAAATTGTCGGTTTAACTTCTGTGACAGGAAACAAAGTAATAAACTCCATCACTTCACTCCAGAATCTCAAGAAAAAAGAAGGTATCTCCGCTGTCTTGTTATCTGCCATTCAATATTCAGAAAAAGTGTCCAATGGGATTTTTTTTAAAAAAAAACTTCATTTAAAACATTTTTAAAATTCCCATGAATTTTTTAAATAAGCATTTTGCTTTCTAACATGTGAATGTTAGAATCTTCAGACAATTCATTGGATTCTACTTGTGTTGGATTGAAAAAACTGAAGCTCATGTGCTTTCTCCTGACTCATTTCACGTTCATTCAGTGGAAACAAATACTTAGTGACTCAGGAAACTTTGCAGATCCAGTGTGTTCAACTTTGTGAAAAGTTTGTAGGAATCGAATACAACCTGATATCTTGCAAGGGTGAGATCTCATTGAGCTAGGACATGTCTCTCTGGTTGGTACAACTTCAGAGGACTCAAAGGACTAAATACTCCATTCTACAGATGTTTATGTTAAACTATTAAATTATCAAAATTGTGAATTCTAGCTTTCAGAATTATGATAACATGGATTTATTTTACCAAGTTATTCAATTTCTGCCTGTATTCTGAAGATATGCTGCCTTATCAGGCTTGTACCTAATTCCTAATGAGAAAATAAAATTAACACAAGAAGAAGCTTTCACTACAAACATAGAGTTTTGCTACTTTTTCCTACTCAACTTTGGCTAACTTCAGAAGACCCAAAACCATCCTGGAAGAAACCACTGGCAAAGCACTCTCATAACATTGCCAAGAAAACTGTACAGATGCTGTCAGCAGGAATTGAGTTCAGCTGAAGGGCACCATCATTTTTACCTTCTCAACTAATATGAGGAGTAACTTTCTGTAACTTCAGCTCATTTGTAATATTCCTTTTTTTCTCCTTAAGAAGTAACATGCAATGTTATAAAATATGGACATATAAAGTATAAATATCAGGAAAACTTTACAGTCATCATAGGACAAAAAATGAATGTAAAGTTTCTGAATGTAGAGATATTTTTTTTTAAATGCTTTATATCAGGGCAAAAGTTAACTTTGCTATGTATCAATTATAGTGTATCGTATATACACATGAATATTAAAAGATTGGTATAAGGTAGTTCTTTGTGATTAATTTCACTTATTTCATGTATATTAGTTCAATCTGTAATCCAATGCAACTATAGTGGTTGAAAAAGAAGGTTCTTTTGATGGATTTCAGATCTATATTTTTTCTTTAATCATATGACTATGACTGTATAACATAAAAATATATGTTGAAGAGATACTAAGCAATAGTATTTATTCACTATTTTTTCTACCTTTGTAACTTACCACTTTGGATAGGGAGATGGGCCACATATACATTTAATAAATAAAAATAAATAAATCTATCCTGCCCCAAGGACTGTAAAATATTGAATGGAAACATGAAATAAGCAAAGGGAAGAACCCAAGTCACTTGTTTTTGGTGGAACTCTAAGTTGTAATCAACCACCACCAAGACGGAAAGATTTTCAGGTTTTATTTTTGGGTCAATGGAATATCAAGAAGATTGGACAGCAGGAAAAAATTTGTGGTAATGAAAAGACTGCTTTTCATTTTTTTTACCCAGTTACATTTGATTTGTGGGCATTAGAAAAATAAAAAAAAAGAAATATTTTGAAGAAGTCAACAGAATTAATCCTCTTAATAAATCCTTACATCTAGATATATAGAGCTACCATTACAAGTAATCAAAAAGCTAAATTTGAATAATTACATGAATAATTAAAATTTAATATTTTTATTGTTAACATTTTGTGAAAGAAACATCAATCTGTTTACTCACAGAGATAAATAAAATTAAGTTTCTCAGATTCTACAGCATTATTAGTTGGAACATTTGAAATGTTTCAGTAGTGTTTCAATGAATATTTTACCTATGATTGCTTAATGCAGAAAATTGCAAAATATTGTCTAAAGGGATTATGAAGTAGAGTATGAAACTGAAATTTAGGGATTAATTGCACATTTGCTTGGTATAGTTCAGATGCTTTTCAGTTGAGGTTAAAGAATATTTCAGAAGTTAGCTGATAAAGTAGGTATATGAAATATTTTCCCAAAGATACCTACCTGGTTCACATTATTATATGACAAAAATGAAACACTTTTTCTTCTTCAGTTTTAATTTCTAATTGTGTTGATAAATTTGTTCTGTAAAGACACACATAAATAGGACAAACAAATCAAACTGTTGATTTAGCATGCAAGGCTTTTGAAATTTTTATTATTTGTGTCAGAAGCATCACAATTAAAATAAGGCTTACTATAAGACATAAAATATAAAACACAAAGGTTAAAATGTATACAAGTTAACAATTCTTGCTCCCAAACTAGCAACTTTAATTGAATTCTGTCACACTGCCATGAGGTCCTCAAGTGTGCATTGATCAGGGCACAAAGGATAGGAAAACATATGTGTTGTTGTCTGCATGTCTTCACATTCACAAGGGCAGAGTCCACTGGATAGCTCCAATTGTTCAGAATATTTCTGGATCTTGTTGTTCCTGTGCACACTCTATTCAGTGATATCCATACTTTCCAGATGCTGGCTTTTCCATTGATTCTATCCAATGTTGGTTCTTTGCAGCTTTCCATAGGTCTGCTTTTAAATTCTTCGAATCTTCCATTGACCAAAGGAAGCTTTTTCTAGATTATAGTCTCTGAAGAGTTGGTTGTAGGCCATATAGAGGGTGCTGACTAGAAATTGATGATTTAAGCCTCTCTCTATATGCTGTTGGGGCATGGTGGTGCAAGTGGTTAAGAGTTTGGCTTGCCGGCTGGAAGGTCGGCAGCCCGAGATTGCGACCCAGTGTTGCCCCACAGCAGGGCGAGCTCCTGCTGTTCCACTTATGCTGTTGCTTCTCTACAAACAGCAAGTGGGGCAATGCCAGCTAGATGATAGATCTTTTCTAGAGAAGTAGGTTTAAGGCATCCAGTGATACCTCTGCAAGCTTCATTCAGGATAATGTCTACTTTCCCAGCATGTGCAGATTTATACCAAATTGGGCAGGCATATTCGCCTGCTGAATAGCAGAGCTAATGCTGTTGTCTTGTTTTGAAATCATGTATACTTGTTGGACTTCATTTTAAAGAAGGCCTTTATAAGTTGATAGTCCAAATAATGTATGTTAAATGAAATGATTGCCTACACTCTGTTTAAATTTATATAGAAATTATGAATGGAACTTAAATCAATAGAAATAGGGAAAAGGCCCTGCATTTTACAGTATCTGCAGTATTGAACATATATGTGATAATCCTATGTGTGAATAATAAATATAGAAATAAGTATAATAAATCAAAAGCTCAGTGTCTGAAATGCTGTCATTAGCCTATTTGCATTTGTTGAGAAATAAATGAGAAACCCAATTAAACAGTGCCTCTTAGTTTTTGAATTCTTCTCTGTTTTCAGTATCGTTTGCTCAGTATATCATGTCCATGTTCCTAAATATGGTTGACATATAAATAAATAAAATAAGAAACAGAAATTATGTGAAACTGAAAACAGAAAAAATGAAAAACTTTGTTAAGTTTGGTAATCCCAATGTTCAGTCATAGGACAAGTTCCAGAAGTTATTTCTTTTTACATGGATCTGTTTTCTTTTTTGTCTTGATGATCTGCAGGAACGGGTTCCAGACAGTCCTTCTCCTGCTCCATCTCTCGAAGACGGTCGAAGGCCTGGTAGCCATCCATCCTCACATCGTAGCAGCAGCGTATCCAGCTCCCCGGCCCGAACTGAAAGTTCTTCAGATAGAATCCGTAGGTTGCTGGGTATTTCCTTTTCTCACCTCATCTTGCAACTCCCTCCAATAATAAATGGGCCTTTCATCTTCATCAGAATCTTCATCTTCCCCATAAAGCAGTGTGAAACCAATTCAGAGTTCCTTTTTGTTCAGTGCCAAATAAAGGAAAGAGGAAAAGAATGCCAGTTGGCATCTACCCAGTTTTCTCCCAGCTCTCCAAGGAGACGATGCAGAGGATGTGAAGTGTCCTGTGTCCTGAGATGCTGAAGGTCACCCTGTTCTGCACACAAAGGATGATCGCGGGATCATCTTACATTTCTTACAATTACATTGGTGGGAGCATTTGTCCAATAGTTTGTAGAATAAAAATGAAAACCGAGGGGGCTGGGATTGGAAACTATATGACAAGCTTCCTTGTTATAATTTTTCTCCTGTTCTTAAAGGCCCATGTGTACTGGAAAGGTTGCCTGATAATAAGGTGGAAATTATGGCAACAGGCATCTTTTCCAATGCCCATGTTAACAGACAGATAGTGTGGAAGAAGAAGAGATGTAAGTTCTAAACCATACATACAGAAGAGACATCTTCCAGGAGGAACATGCTGAAGGTTTTGGGGTGGGCAAGGAGATGCCAGAGAGAAAGGTTGAGGAGTAAGGTCTATTTAAAGTCAAAGGAGGAAGTTTGCCCAGAACAGCAACATTTCAAAAGAAAGCATTGATTTGCTTGTAATTCAATTAAATCAGAACAGATCAGAAAGGGTTGACTCATCTCCTCAAAACAGAGATCACCCTAAAACCAATCAAGGTCAAGAGTCAGTCATGATATGTAACAGAGATGTCATGAGGAGAAGGGCTTTTTCCTTTTCAAGCAAAAACTATTTCTCTGCATTTGTGATCTCAATATCTGGTGCACCACTTGCAGGTTTCAGAGGTGGAGATGGTAACAAAGAATATATATTTTTAAAAAGAGATGTGTTTCAAAAAGAAGACACATTCATAGGCTTATCTGTCTTAGCCTCAACCAGTTGTGAGCTAAGCCACATTTGATCCAGGTTCTCAGGTCCTTTTCATTTTTATAACTCTAGAAAAGGGAGAGGAGAAAGAATGCTTCCTTTTAACCAAAATTAATATAAATTTGGAGTACTTTTCAAACCAATCTGATTTTTTTAAAAAATAGCATTGTTGCTGCTATATTTATCTAGCAAATAAACCTCCTTTTTATCTTTATTTGTGTTCTGTGTACTTGTACATCTCAATCTGACTTTAGGAATCATTGCTTAACATATGGAAATCTTTTATCTTATCCTTCTGTAAAAGGATATTAACATTGGGGGAGTTTGTGGCTGCTCATTTATGTAAAGTTTCGCCTCATCCCATTTTTTTTTTCAAAACATAACATTCTCAAGTTAAAATTTGGGGAATATGTGCTTGACTCTGTTTTTCAGTTCTCTGAAACTGAAATGAATATCTTCTGACATACACTTTAATATTTTCCTTGAGTTTGGTATTAGGGTTATTGTATAAAGAAAGTCATGCATTGTACACTTTTCAAATTGCGGAAGTGGTGTTTAGGGTAAGTAGAGCATTAAAAGGAAAGTTCAGGTTATGCATAATTGCATCACTTGCTTTCTTACCACTTTCTTAGTGTTTAAGACAATTTGTTTGATCCACAAATGACATGCTTACATACATGAGGCACTAGGCAATAGATTTTTGTCATCAAGTGATAATACTTATGTAAACAAGGGAGCAAGGGAGCAGTTGTAAATTGCTTGTCTGTTCCATTTCATATGCAATTTGTTTTAATATGTTTCACATTTTCTTACAGAGAGATATTTTGCTAGAGACTTTCAGTTTTTCAAAATATCTTTCATGCTTCTGAAAAGCTCTAAAGAATACGCAAGAAAAGAAATGCTACCACCCAGAAGAATAATGTGTCGGTGTGTCTTTCCCATCAAAGACCAATCCGATATTTCTGATAGAGTGTGGACCTGGGCTTTTTTGTAACTTTTATTTGTTCTATAACTGATTTTTTATAGATTGCCCTTAGTTGTGTGAAGATAATGCTGTATCAAAATATTACAAATCACCAAACAATAATAATGCTAATTTATTAACCTTGTATACCACTCAACTTTCAACAGGCTTTAGATGGATCACAATAAACAAAGAAATTACAATCAAATCAATAAAAAATTAAAAATGAAAGATGGCATATATCATAAATAAAATTTGAATGTTTTTGTGGTCCAAAGAAGTGAGCTGTTGATATAAAACTTCTTCATCATGGTCTCTGATTCATAAATGTGAGTTGTGTGTCTGGCTATTAAGTTCCTGGAATATAGTTCATTTCCAGAAGAAATCTAGTATCCATGATTGCTATCTAGGATGCAAATTTCAAATAAACCCTTGACTAGCATGTGCTGTCCTTGGTTATTCTTTAAATATGTAAAGAAGCAATTCCTGCTTCCTTTACTATGTATGTAAACCAAGCTGCCATCTTCACAGTGAGATGAAAAAATAATGGAGATGAGATGTTAGATAGAAAGACCATGCACAAGGTGGAAGGTGGGACTTTCCCAGCTGTTTCTGTATTTTACAAAGTCAGTTTACTATTCCAGTCTTCCAATGTTGGAAAACAAAAAGCAGTTTGCAAATCCTGTAATTTTTTTTGAAAAAGGAAAAGCAAAAAACTTGGTCAATTTCGCTGTGAGCGAATAAGCAAATTCTGTACAAAATAGAATATGTCTATTCCACATTGAACAATTGAATGTAATTCATATTACATTTTCAACAAGAATAAAATGTTCAGTTTGTTTAGTGTTCCAGTGTAAACTATAATATCCAATTTACTGAAGGCTAAGTACTTTTATGTGTCCCTAAACAAAAAATAACAAGGATCAATAACATTTATTCAGTTACTTTACAGAGTGAATGTCTGGATGTCTGCTGAGGAGTCAGTCCAGTTGCTTTAAAAGGGATATTCAGAATGCAGTTTTATGGAGTTCATTATGGGTTGCTTCTGAATTGACCTATAGCTGTGTTGAAGGCACAGCTCTTGAATTTTAAGAGCCAACTGTCAAGATTGAACAGGTTGCTTTCTTCTGGCAAAAGGGAAGATTTTCTTTGTGACTACTAAGCTATCACTTAAGTCACAAGTAGGGTGGGAGAAGAATGAAAAGAAGAAGAATCAGTAGATATGAAGGAAAAAAAACAGGATATTGAGAGAAGAAAAAAGAGATACACATCCCTTTTCTGCTGTCTTTTTTTGTGGTGAACTGGAAGCCACACTTCTTTTATTACAACTGAAACCCAAATCAGTCAACACAAGTCTTCTTGGCTTCCCAAATTAGGTGCCCTGCTGATCTGTCCCTTTTTTCCACCTCCAACCCTGTGGAAGGCCGTGAAAAAGTAGTGTGAATTTGAATCTCCATAATTTAAAGACAAAGAGTGCTTGTACTGTACTGGTACTCAGTCAATCATGAAAATCAGTAGTAGGCTGGGAGAAATAGGAAGTTCTCAGCTTCATAAGGCATCAAAGTGAGGAAGGAAAGTTCTTATCTGTTGGGAAGGGTTGGGGATTGTGATCTGGGAAGGCCAGGCAGTTGGGTGGTTTGGCAAGAATATTCATACCGTTCCATAAATAGACACAAGGCATAATTAACTCAGTGTTTCCTAACAAATTGGATGACTTATTCATATTTTTTTCCTTTGTTGTTTTCTGCATGTGCTAGCAGCTGTCCATCAGAATGGCCTCTCCATGAACCAGATGTTGATGGGCTTATCACCGAATGTCTTACCCGGTCCAAAAGAAGGTGACCTGGCTGGACATGAGAGTGGACACGAATCCAAAAGAATGCACATGGAGAAAGGTAGTGTGCGGGTTTAAGGTGTTGTTTTATTATACTCTTGATGAAGCGATGCTATTCTTCATTTATTCTGTTATCATTTTAGTGATTCACAAGAAAAAGTGGAAAGGAGGAGAGAGAACTAACTTCCTGTCTCTTTTAAAAGATAACATAACTTCTCTTACATGCTCATGTAGCACATTAATTATGGCAACAATGGAGAAAATAAGTGGCAAGAATTATTTGATAATGCTGCTGTTATGAATGGAAGAAAATGATTAAAATCTCACCATAAAACATGTATATGAGAATAGCAGCCCTTATCTTTTTTACTTCTCGGATGCTTGTTCTTTAGGAAAAGAGAAATTATTTTTGGTAATTGGGGTGGATCTGAGGAGGATCAAAGAAACAGTCACTTAAATTCAGCCGGTGTGAGATAACACCATGTATGGCCATGTGTTGGGAAGGAAGAGATGCTAAATTGCTTCGCTCCTGTAATTGTTAATAGTGTAAAATGAGACCGGAGGATTTCATCTAATTTATTTTAAATTTAATCAGCCATCTGACTGAAAATATATGAGCTAGATTAATGTATATTAGTACCTCTGTTCATTACTAGGTTTATACAGGCTTTAGATGCCTTTTTCTCATATAGAAATATTAACCAATGTCTTTATATTTAGAAAACATCACAGAAGTACAGTTTGGGAGGCTAATTTTGTGGGCATGATATATAGATCTCTTTAAGCAGCCTCGGTGTACCAAAGGCAAAATCAGAGAATAGGGGTCCATCTGAAAAGCAGCAACTTGCTAAGAACGGAGGGCAGAACACCAAGAACTAAGCATTTCAGTCTAGAATTGCTGCAGCAATAAATTGAAATGAGGGTATGCTCCATGGTATAACTTAATAGATACCAAAAAAAAAAAAAAAATTCCAGATCTGTCCTGGGTAGCCACTGCAAGATATGGAAAGAGAATTAAAATCTGGACACTTTCATTCTGGACAGGTGGCATTGTTAATAAGATTACACTAAAAATTAATGAGAACAACATTTCTTTTATACAAATCATTAATTTTGGTTCATTGCATACGCAGCCCGCCATAGCTTCTTGCATGCTTCCCCCCACACATACTTAAATCCTGCAAATGTTATCCAGGCTGAGAGAATGATATCAAAGTGACTTGTTTTCATTTTTAGAGAGATGGTTTGGCTTCAGCTCATTTGCATTTAAATACATATGTGCCCAACATTGAGTTAACATTTTGTAGACTCCCAGTGAAATAAGATTTCCAGTAAATGTACTAGGTTACCATTTTTAAAAATGTTCCAGTTAAAATTGTTACTCATTTTAACATAACAAGATTGGCTAGAAAATGAAATGTATTCCCATTCAGACTGTTGCATTTTTTTCCTTAAATGGTTATTGTTTAGACCACAGATTTCTTTTACTCTCCATCAGCACTACCTCTACCACCACCACAACCTGGCATCTTGTCTTTCTGACGTGGTGTTAATATTTATGAGTTAAATAGGATCAAAGATTCACTAAATTATTATTATTTTTTGTCCTGACTGCATTTATCATAGCTCCTGAGGTAGATCTGTAACTTTGGGGTCAAACTTACCTGTTTCACTTAGAGATATTCGCAGAGATAGTTATTATCTGCTTGCATTGTTACAGCCCTATAGCTCAAATATGCAATTTTGTTTCTGACCACCTTTAATCTTTCAAAGTCATTAATCATTATTACAGGTGGATAAATTTATACAAACTAAATAGATGTGGGGATTTGTATTCTTAGAATAGAAAATGCCTTGTCTGCATCATTGTCTATTAAAAACACACACAGAGAGACACATTTTTAAACATCAGTCATTAAACATTTATATCTTACTCTGATTTCTCCCCCTCCCCCCCTCAAGATGCATGGGTGCTAATCCATCAATTGGAACTGAAATGACTTTTAATGATTACAACTGGGAGGATTTAGGAAAGCACCATCTCCAAAAGAAGATCTCTTTTTCTCATTGTCTTTTTAAAATCACTTTTCCAAAGTTGCATATAAAGATATCATGCAAATGCTTGAAGCAGATATGGAAACCTGGAAGACATTGGCCAAAGTTGGTAGAAGATATTACTGCTTTGCAGCCAATTATTTACAAAATGTTATTTCTTATAAACACAGATCGGCTTTTTTCTAGGGCATCCATTAATGTTTAGTATTGTTGGAGGGCAGGTATAAGAAAATTCCACACCTAGAAAGACTTGTCTATGTAGCAAGAGAGCATAGAATCAGTGGGTCTATTTTAGACATTCAAAGATCTTCATTTACTTATTCTTATCTGCAGCCAATCCAGGATTGCAAAATAGCAAATAAAGCAAATAATTTTTATACTGTAAATGATAAGTTTCATATGATTAATTAACTTGATCAATTCAAATGTTTTATATCTATAATTTTTATGCCATTGTACATGTATGGACGTTTTGCTCTGTTTTCCTTTTTTGTACTGTTTTTTTTTACTGTAATAGAATTTATTCTGTGGAGACCTTGGTGCTCTATGGAATTGGTTATTTTCTTGCAGACTTTTCATTACTCAACTAGGTAACATCTTCAGTGCTAGAAGGCAGTGGGGTTTACTCCCTGTTTATATATAGTAGCTTGCCCTGCCAGAGTGGGGAGATGTTGTGGGGATGTTATTTTCTCCTTGGTAGTTTCTTGATTAGACTGCTGTGTACTGATTGATTGATTGTCTGGTGTTAATCTGTGCTTATCTAGGTGTTGATTGCTTCCAAGGAAGTATTTTGTTCTTTTTGTTTCGTTTTTAGCTATTTTATTGTCTCTTTGAATGGTGGGTATTGTTTTTAATCTCAATGTGCCTGTTGACAGCTAATTTGCCTGAGCGCCAGGTTTCTAGGAATTTCCTAGCATTTTTTAATTTAGCTTTGGAGGGCTTTAGTTGGTTTGTGTGCCATAGTGATTCTGTCTAGTTATAATATGTTGGTTGTTTCTGAGATTTTGTTTTTAGCTATGGAAGTGTTACCCTTTTCATAGCATGGGTTGGTGTGCTGTACTTGGTTGAGTGGTCAGGCAATTTTTGATAAAGTTAACTCTAACCCTAATCCTTTTTTTTTTGGAGGTTGTGTTGTTACTTTGGTAATGGAGCACATGGTTAGTGTGGGTTGTTTTTCAATAAAATTTCTAATTTGCTTCCATTTTCTCTGTGATGAAGATATCTAGGAAGGACAGGGTATTGATATTTTCTTCTTCCCATGTGAATGTTATTTCTTTGAAGATGGTATTGATTGTTTCATGTGTCTTCTCTAGTTGTTATTTTTTTATTATGGCAAAGGTGTTGCCCACAAACCACATTCATACTTTTTGATTTACAAATGGGAATGCTATAGTTTCTAGGTGTTTCATTATAGTCTCTCCCGTGAGTCCTGAGAATATATGGATATATTTTTCTTATATGTTGATATATTTTTCCATCAAACTGACAAAGTAGGTCGTGAGGCAGAGGTTGATAAGCTCCATGATTCTGGATATTCTGATCTTAGGGTATTCAGCTAGGTTGGGTATATTACATAGTATTGTTGCCATGGATTTTTTCTCTGGATCTGAGTCTATAGATGCAAGAAGTGCTGTTATATCTAATGAAGCCATCATCTCATCTGCTTCTATTATTGGGCCTTTGATTTTTTGAAGCACTTTAGCAGGGAGTTAATGGAGTCGTCATTTCCCTCTGTGAGACATCCAAGTGTTTTAGTAAATTCTTTAACTGTGTTGTACATTAGGTTCCTAGTAATAGTACAGTTGGATAAGGCAGGATGTCTTGTGAATTTTTGGAAGCATGGAGGGAGCAAACAGAGAGCAAACTCCACTCCCTCCTAGCACTGAAGATGTTACTAGTCAGATAATAAAACATCTGCAATCAAACAACCAAGCTCAGAGAGCACAAAGGACTGCACAATTCAATCCTTAGCTACAGAGATTCTCCTTTATATAATGTTTATTCTGTTCTATCCAAAATTCTAGAAGATTGTTAATTTACAATCTGTGAAAACCGAAGGAGTTGAAAGCAATATGCACATAAATCAATATGAATGATTTAAAGACTAGGATGGGAGGAAAATAGTTTTTTTTTTTTGCAATCATCAATAAAACTGTTGACCAGCAAGGCAATTGCTGAACTCCGTCAAGTAGTGTCACTGAAAGAAAGAATCTTTGGATGTTAGTATCCAGTTGCACATGGTTTGAAATACCTGTAAGTTCATGTAATGGGGTTATAGCCCAAGGTTAAATTGTAATTAACGGGGGAAAAAACTGCTAGAATATATTTTGCTTTATACTGCTTTCAGAAATAGAAAGAGGAATGGTAAATGACAGAGTGAATAAATAAATAATTGAATGAATTAATTGAATAGTTCCCCAGTATTTTTAAAATAGGAAGTTATTAGCTAAGGATGAGAGGGTGGGATGTTCTCGGGATTAGCCAGTGGTCCATTATAGCATTCTTGTTATGTTTACTGTAATCAGTAAACATAAAAGGCTGAGATATGCCTTTGAAAGGTTTCTGATCCTGCAAGGCTCGTGACCATAGCAGATCAAGGCTGCTTAGCCCATAAAGTACTTTGGCTTTTTCAGGGTGGAAACTCTGCAAGGAACAGACAGAGTTTTGGAAGATGCAGTTCCTCTAGCCCTGGAAACCAAAAACTAAATAAATACATGATGTATTACAAATCAATCCCTATAGTCAATGTCAGGCTCAGTAGACAATTCATTACATAAATTATATTTAATGTTAGAAGTGGTTGCCATTCTGAACACTTCCTTACTCATTTTATGCATAACTTTTGAACATCCCTAAGTAGAATAACATTTTCTTTTTTAAAAAATAATAATTATAGTATTTGTTTTGGTCAAATTAGATACAATCAAAAGCAAGATTGAATTTTAGCAGCTTTGACTATTCTTGATTTATTCTGTTTCTGAACAGAGCAGACTCAAACCTGGTTAATCCTTGGGAAGCCAAAGAAATACAAGGGCTATAGACTAGATGGAGAAGTAAAAAAAAATATTCTGGAGGGAGGCAACAGCAAAGCTGTTCCAAAATTAGATTCTTGGAGGAGATTTTACTATAAGCATGATCATGTTTTTTGATTTGGCTGAAACTGTGACATGAATATGTTTTCCAGACCATTAAGTAAATAGATCTTTGTTGCTGGCTAAATGTTAGGCTAAACAAATTAAATGTAAAAAGGAGTTGTATTCTTGAATAAAATAATATTTCCTTAAAAGGCCGTGTACATACACATACATATCTACAAATGCATCCCTATATAAATCTCTGAGACAACTGGAAAAGGTTCATTGTTCAACCCGATGCTTGTCATTCTTGGCAAACCCCACTAACTAAGAATAAGCTTGTAAGTAAGATGTTGCCCAATTTTATAATACTTCATTAAGATTTTCTGCAGACATATTTCAAGATGGTAGGATCAAACTATCTTTGCATCCCTGTACTGTTGTTCTCCATTTTTGATTCTCTTCAAGAAACGAGTAGATGTTCAAATTCTATATAGTCCATGATGATGTTACTTGTTCATTTTGTACTGCTAATGTAAATGTATAATTAAGAATATCTGTAATTGTTGGGGAGGTCCTCTGTGGGAAGTATAAGTCACTTATATTCAGTGTATCTGAAAAAGGCAGAGCAGGTTGTGCATTATCTGCATATTAACATATTCTCCTAGAACACTAAAACACCACCTTTGAAACTGTTGAATTTGCCTAAAATTTGAACTGAAATTTCAAGCTAAAAACCAGAAATTTAAGTTACTTTCTTCACAGATTTTTTAAGTGATTTCTAATCTCTGTAAAGATTAAAAGTAATAATTTCAGAAATCTAACAAACAACTATAAATTAAAGGTAAGTATTATCATAATCAATACATTCATGAGGAAATTCAGAAGAATTTTTTTATTATTGTTGTAAGTTGACCAGTCAGTTACTGAGAGAGGTGGCTATAGAAATTGAATGAATGAATGAATAAAGCAGAGGGGAAGAAAAATCACAGTGAATGGAATTAGAGACCATAGTTTTATGATTTATTGTGCAAAGTAATGATTTGGATCCCAGCACCCTTTTATTTTTGATGACTGGTCTGCATAGACGCAACAAGAAAAGCAATAATTTATAACATATTAAAAAAAATCTCAACTGGATCATGTATATTAATTTAGTTTTCCTTATTGTATGTTGTCCAAATTATATTTATATAGTTCCTTTCCACTGTAAAATCACAACTACTTTTATGCTCCAGTTACATTTTTTATGCACAAGTTGTGACTGCTCATGTCACGTACATGTGTGACTTCCCTGAGACTGTGCAGTAGTTGTCTGCTCTATTCAGACACTCAGGAAAAAGAAGCAGGAGTGGTTTCATCCTCATGGATTAGATGGAAGAGTCCAGTGGTGGAATCTTATGAAAGAGGACATAAAGAAGCATCTCTCACCCATGAGCACTAAAAGGAATAGTGGTAAAAGGAATCCAAATCTCTTCTTCTGAGTTTCAGTGCAAAATCTGAGCAACCTGTTCATCGAAACACAGAAAAGTCAATCTGTCACAAAAGAACTGGGAAAGTTCATTGATCTAAACATGGGCTTGAACGACAAATGCTTTTTCAGTTACCTTTGAGATGGGTATCAACATGCATTTATATAGTATTTATCTCCATGCATTCTTCTTCTTTTTTCCTAAATAGAAATCCGTAGCTTAATTTTTGTCCCAAATCTGAAAACTGCTCATCCATACAATAAAAGTCAGTAACAAGATAGATGCTCATTTAAGAAGACATAGTCCAACAGTATGATCCCAAAATTAATTAACAGGTCTTATGATTTAATACAGTACTGAGTAAGAATTCACAGCAGTGACATGGTACAGAAGTCGATTTTGATGTAATAACTCTTTGTAGTTGATGTATACCAAAGACTTTTAATTACAAATAAATCTAAAATGATCCTTATACTGTATATAATAGTGCTCAATGTTTTCTGGAGGTCTTCATTTTTAGGCCTTATCAAATAGGAGTTTATTATCAAGATAAAATTTGGAAACAAGAAAGTGCTCTACTCTATTAATAGAACATACCAACTAAACTTCTAATTATTGATTAATAAATAAATTATGAATTACAAAAGTATTCCTTTTGTACTGCCTTTCGCTGCCCACATTTATGCAATTGTATCCAGATTTGCAACTGCATGCCAAAAGAACTATGATTTTTTTTTCACTCAGCTGCAAGTTGGTGGTTGCCTTGTGGTTAGCAATACACAACATCCAACTGTTTTTGCATCCTTTCACCAGATGACATAGCAGAATAAGTCACTGCATTGCTGTTTGCTGTGTTAATCCATGGAAAAGTCATTAATCAATTAAAAACATTAGTCATTAATCAGCAATCTTAAGCACTGGTGACCAACATTTTTTATGTCATCTCTAAGTTCAGAGCATCTTAATATAATGAAATGAATTGTCAGAAGATCAATTATTTGTTCTGCAGATTATTATTGCTGTGGATGGTCTAACTTCACACAGAAGCTGAATAAAATTTTCAAAGCTCTTCTTTTTCTTTTTGGGTTTACACTTCTGCCTCTGTCTTTAAATTTTACTTTCCTGATCAGAGCGCTCATACAGATGCAGTTTATATCTGATCATCAGATCATTCTGGACAATATCAGTGAAAGTTTTTGAACATGTTTGGGTTATTATTGTTATCAGTATCTTCCAGGCCAAACAGAGAATATTGAAAAGCACGATTGTTTTAACTACTATGAAATTGACATATGAAGCTGAAAACCAAAAGAACCTTTCATGGGATTTTAAACACTATTTTCTTCCATATGCCATCCCAATTATTCTTTAGATATTACATTCCTAATTTACTGTTAAGGTTGATTAGAATTCAAGCCTCTCCAAAGCATTGCACAAAAGGTCTTGGGTTGTAGAAAACATTTTTATAAAATAATCCATTAATGCAGAGGAGTGCAACTAAATTAGTTAGCAATTTGCTGAGCATGAATTAATGAACGGAGCTTCTCCCCATTCCCAGAGTTGTAATTTTCATAATAACCTCAGACCTTTATTTGGCAGGTTGTTTAGTTTTTTTTTTTTTCGTTTGAAGGTTTTCATTAGTCTAATGAGGACTATACAAGGGCAAGCAGTCAGCAGAATTTACATGGGGAAGCTATCATAATAAATGAAGCAATTTGAATAACATGCAAGGGTTTATGCAACAAGATAAGAAGAGATTGTAGAGTGAGATTTAGAGGTAACCAATACATTGGACCAACTAATAACTGAAGTAATCCCAATAAAAGGTTTTAGCGAAAGGAACAAAATTAATGTTACATACAAAACTGTAATGATATGATCCATGATTCATTAGATTAATAAAAGTGTTCGATTGTTTTAGTGCTTTCAGCTTTTAGACACTTTAATTAGGATTGTTCATTGGATCCACTTGGCTTAGTTCAGTTTGAGGCTGTGCTGGTTGGTTGGTTGGTTGGTTTATAATGGCATTTCTGTTTTTCATCTTTTTCATTTTTTTTATAACCTTAGCGGTCATTGAATTAACTCTGCTTGGTATGGAAATGTATTTCAAAGAAATTAATTGCTTGTTCCTTATTTATTTATTGTTTTTCAGACCTTTGGTCCTGTTGGGCTCTAAGCAGTGTACAAAATATATAAAATTGTATTTTTATTTTGAATAGAATAGATGGAGCTAAGTTACTCAAGACAGCATGCCAATCTCATCTTTCCTACTCTTTAAAGTTCTTCAGAGACCCAATTTCTAGCACTGTTCTGGGAAATCATGAGGGATGGTGCTCTTTCAGTTGCATTATGATGAGAAGTGCTTAACCTTTAGGGATGAGTTCAAAATACTTCAAAGTTAATTCTTCCAAAATAAGCAAACAGATATTTGCATTTAAAGTGTTTTTTGCAGTATAAGTAATTATTATTTTTGGTACATTTCTGTCACTGTAATCTGTGTTCTTTGGAAGAAAGGTCTGCTCTATTTTTAAAAACGATTCAGTATTTAAATCTTTGTTGTTGTTGTTCAGTTGCGCAGTCATGTCCGACTCTTCACAACCCCATGGACTACAGTACACCAGCCTCCCTGTCCTGCACTGCCTCCTGGAGTCCA
>JANHZU010004717.1:254659-273532 GCA_032468055.1 Acrochordus granulatus
AGCTGAGGGCTGCCCCCTCCCTGATGGCCTTCTGGAAGGGCCTTAAGACCTGGCTCTGAGAGATGGCCTGGGGCTCCGGGTTGGTCATTATCATCACGGAGGTGGCTGATGGATTCCTAGCCATCCTCATCCCCCTTCTTTTTATATACGTAATCTTTTAGCCCACCTTGCTAGTCTGCTGGGTTTTTTATTTTATTTTAATGTGTTTTCTTTATTTTTATTATTTTGATAATAATATGAATTGTTTATAATTTATAATTATAAATTAATTGTTTTTTAGTGTTGTCAGCCGCCAAGAGTCTCCAGATTTTGGCGGTATATAAATAAATAAATAAGCAGGTGCAGCTGTCTGCTTCAGCCTCACGTTTATTCATGCAGATCCTGCCTTTATTAATTTTACAAATGACCCAAGGTGGCGAACATCTTTCATACCCTTTCTTCCTGTTTTCCCCACAACAGCAACCCTGTGAGGCAAGCTGGGCTGAGAGAGAGTGATTGACCAGCCCAGGGTCGCCCAGCCAGCTTTCATGGCTGAGGAGGGACTAGAACTCACGACCTCCCAGATCCGAGCCTGTTGCCTTAACCGCCAGGCCAGTCAAAGCACCTGTTTGGAGCCTAAAGCAGCCTTGCACAAGATAAAGATGATTGTGGAGACTGCTACCTTCCTTTTTTTGTTCTTTAAGATTAGACGCAAAGTGGGGAGAGGTGCCTGCACGTATCCCAGGGGGATCTCAGGCCGCCGATCAGTCAGTCGGCCAGCACAGCTTCACCCCCGAGGACTGAGCGGAGGGGAAGGCTTTATGGCCCTTGGGACCTGCCATGGGGAAGGGCAGGTTTCCGTCCTGCAGAGACTCGTGATGATAGGGAAGAAAGTGACTAAGGTGAGTCCAAAGAAGTGCGGAGATCGCTGGCTGCTGCCCACAGAGAGCAGGGTGTTTTCAGCTAGGGCCTGAGGCCTGTCCAAGTATCTCAGGAGTGGAAAATCACAAACAGGCCTGAGGACATTTTGAACATTTTCAGCAAGCCCTGGGAACGCTGCCTTGGGGGAATGTTGTGCAAATGCTGTAGTGGTGTTGAGCCTTGCATGGGACGGCGGAGAGAGACCCCAGTTCCGGCTTCCCCTTTAGTATCATGCTCGCAGGGTGAGTGACGTTTGGCCAGTCGGCCCTCGAGCCTCACCCACCTTTCCTATGGCTGGGTGGGCAAAAAGCAGGAGAAGGAACGCTGTACACTGCCTGAGCTTCTTAAAGAAGCTGGATGTGACTCAGGAAACAACTGAGAAGTCTACGTTAGTTTTGCTGGGTGGATGCCTTAGAAATGCAATAAATGAATGTAAATAAACAAATAGATCCTCCTCTCTCCTAGAGCACAGCTTGCTCCGCAGAGTGGAACCCTAATTCTTCTCCAAAGATTTTCTAATGAACCCCATGGTTCTTTACAACAACAAGCAGGAACATCTAAGATGTGGGTATTGATAGGGCTTTCTCATCATTCCTCAAGGCCACAACAGACCATCCTGTGTAACGGGCAGTATCTGTCAATTAGAGTTATCCCAGCTGATGAAAGCTATTTCCACTCTTGAGTTGGGTCAAGTTACACAAATTCCATCTCGTCATATTCTGACCGTTTTTTTTAAATGCAGAAAAATTGTGTTATTTGAAATCTCCGAGATCAAATATAACTAGTGTGCTTAGAGAAAATCTTGTCAATATGACAGTACAAACTGACTTCACATTCTTGAAGGAAAAAATGGTATTGATGACATTCAAGAGAATGTGTATGGGAGAATCTGAATTTTCTTTGGAACCAAAATAGCACTAAGGAACACTTTTCAGCCTGAGGACTGACTCCTCTAGGAAACTTCTAAAGGAGTTCATTTTCTCTCCATTTTCTATGTTATCTCCATCCTGGAGTTATAAAGGAGGTGGAGTTTAGCTACACTGAATGGTAAATTCCCTTCCTCCTCACTAGTTTTTTGGTCAGCTCTTTGTGCGAAATAAAACTAGGCAAGAAATGTAGGGAGCAGGCAATTGAAGAGTTCTTTCTCCTGTATTGTCAGGTTATTTATTTCAATTTCTACATCTGGCCACTCACACACTATTTTGGTGGTTTCCTCTTTGCAGCTTTTTCCGTACTCTGTCTTCCCAAAACTTGCCAAAACCTATACATGTGCATGCATAGTGGGGAAGGGAATTGTAGGGAGAGGAGGCTGAAATGATAAATTCCTCTTCCAAGATAGTTATAGCAGTACAAGAAAATGATATATGATGAATTCCTTAATAACCAGTTTGAATATACATTCATGTGAAAAAGAAAATACATCTTTGAATTCTATGATTTTATGTATCAGGACATAGGAAAAATCATCTGGTCCTTAGCGGTTCTTAAAAATAGGTAAATACAACCTCACATGAACAGGAACACATGACATATTATACTATGTCATCATCTTTTTTACAAAAAGAAAGCCAAAATGGAGAAGCCATGGGTGAAAAACTAAGTATACCCTTACTGCTTCCTATGAAGAGGCTAAGTAGCAGCCAGGTGTTGCTAATCAAGTGCCCTTGATCAATTGATCATCAGCAAGTGTGACTCTCTCTATAAAAGCTGAAAATTTGAGGAATATGTTGGTCTCCAGCATTGAGGTGTGTATTAACACAATGCCAAAGAGTAAAGACATCAGCAATGATCTTAGAGAAGCAATTGTTGCTGCCCATCAATCTGGGAATGTTTATAAGGTCATTTCCAAACAATTTAAACTCCATCATTCTACACTGAGGAAGATTATTCACAAGTGGAAAACTTTCAGGACTGTTGCCAATCTTCCCAGGAGTGGATGTCCCAGCAAATTCACCCAAAGGTCAGACCATGCAATGCTCAGAGAAATTGCAAAAAATCCAAGAGTTACATCTCAGACTCTATAGGCCTCAGTTAGCATGCTCAATATTAAAGTGCATGACAGTACAATGAGAAAAAGACTCAACAAGTACATTTCTTTGGAAGGATTGCCAGGCAAAAGCCTCTTCTTTCTGGAAAGAACATGATAGCATGGATTTGGGTTGCAAAGTTGCATCTGAACAAATCACAAGACTTCTGGAACAGTGTCCTTTGGACAGACATGACCAAAGTGAAGATGTTTGGTCATAATGCACAGTACCCCATTTGATAAAACCAAACACAGCATATCAGCATAAACATCTCATACCAACTGTCAAGCACAGTGGTGGAGAAGTGATGATTTGGGCTTGTTTTGTAGCCACAGGACCTGGGAAGCTTACAGTCATTGAGTTGACCATGAACTCCTCTGTATACCAAGTCTTCTAGAGTCAATTGTGAGGCCATCTGTCCAATAGCTAAAGCTTAGCTGACATTGGGTCATGCAACAGGACAATGATCCCAAGCACACCAACAAATCTACAACAGAATGGCTGTTCAAAGTCCAGACCTCAACCTGATTGAAATGTTGTGGTGGAGCCTCAAGACAGCTGTGCATAAACAAATGCCCACAAACCTCAATGAACTGAATCAATGTTAGAAAGAAGAGTGGGCCAAAATTCTTACACAATGATGTGAGAGATTAGTAATGTCATTCAGAAAATGATTATTTCAAGTTAGTGCTGCTAAAGGTGGTTCTACAAGGTTTTGAATTATAATTAGTTTTTCATACTTGGCTTCTCCATTTTGGCTTTCTTTTTGTAAAAAAAAATAATGACATGGTATGTCATGTGTTGTTGTTCATCTGAGCTTGTATTTGCCTACATTTAAGAACTGCTAAGGACCAGATAATTTTTACTGTGTCCTGATAAGTAAAATCATAGAACATGTGAAATTCCAGTCTGGATGAAGCACCAGCTGGAATGAAGATTGCCGAGAGTAATATCAACAACCTCAGATATTCAGCAATACCAGAAAGTGAAGAGGAACTAAGGAGCCTCTTGATGAGGGTGAAAGAGAAGAGTGCAAAAGCTGGCTTGAAACTCACCATTAAAAAAACTAAGATCATTGCAACTGGTCCCATCTCTTCCTGGAAAATAGAAGGGAAAAAATGGAAGCAGTGGAAGATTTTACCCTGTAATATTGTATGACTGAGAGTTGGACCAAATGGAAGGCTGAGTGTTGAAGAATTGATGCCTTCAGATTGTGGTGCTGGAGAAGACTCTTGAGAATCCCTTGGACTGGAGATCAAACCAGTGAATCTTACAGGAAATCAACCTTGACTGTTCATTTGAAGAACAGATACTGAAGCTGAAGCTCAAATACTTTGGTCACATAATGCAAAGAGAGGACTCATTGGAAAAGATCATGATTCTAGGAAAACTGAAGGCAAAAGGAGAAGAGGATGGCAGAGAATGAAATGGTTAGATAAAATAGTCAGTGCAATGGGTGTGGGTTTTGGGTGGACTCCAGGAGGCAATGCAGGATGGGAAGCCTTACATGCTGTGGTCCATGGGATTGTGAAGATTCAGATATGACTGAACAACTGAACAACAAAATTATATCCAAAACTGGAAAATTCCAATACCTTAGTTTGTCTATACCAGTGGTGGCAAACCTATGGCATGCGTAGCAGAGGGGGCACTCAGAGCATCATAGCCCCAGGACAGAGTTCATTAGTAGAAAGCCAGAGGGCTGCCCTCTCCCTCTCCACAGCATGCCTGAGGATGTTTCTCACATCCCCCACTCCTCTGCCCAGCAGCCCAATGGGAGCACTTTCTCCCTCCCCTGACTGGGGTAAGGTGGGTAGCTCACATGAGGCGTGAGGGTGCAGCGTGTATGGCAGCCTATTGAGACTGTAGTGAAGGTGATTCCTGTGGTGGGGTTGGAGAGGAGCTAGGCTGGAGGGGAGCATAGCTAGAGAGGAGCAGATTTTAAAGCAGAAATAGAACAAACTAACCAGCACTTATGGATCTGCTTTGAGGTAGATTTCTGGCTATCGGCTGCTGCTAGGCCAGCCACTGTCTGGCACCCCCTGCTGGATCAGAGGATCCGCTGCCATCACCCCTCGAAGCAAAACAGCCTTTTCCTTTTTCCTTCAATAACACCTTTCTGGGGATCTTTCCTGGGCGGTTTGGAAATGTTTCTCATCATAACCTGTATCCGTGCTTTGAAGGGAGAAGAGGGGGATGGGATGGATGGTGCTGGGCGACAAGAGTATGTGTGTGTGTGTTTTTCTGTGCATGTGTTTTGTGTGCGTGCATGCATGAGAAAAGTCCTGGCTGGTGCAAGGGAGATGAGAGGGAGGAGAGGAGAGGGAAGGGGATTGCCTGGAAGGAGAATCTGGAGTTTGAGTCTCGCGAGTTTTTTCTCTTGAACATCTTTCACTTAATTTACGCTTTTTACATGCAAGAACCGTCGGCTCCACTGTGAGATTTCCTGCCCAAGCTCATCACGCAGTGCTCATCTTGCGAGTTGCCGCTCATCAACCGAATTAAATTTTATTAAAAATTTTTGCTCGTCTTGCAAAAGTCTCATGCACTGAGGTGCTTGCAATCAGAGGTTCCAGTTTGGGCACTCGGTCTCTAAAAGTTTCACCATCGCTGGTCTATAGTAATATTTTTCAATGTTGGCAACTTGAAGATGAATGGATTCCAATTCTTAGAATTCCCCAGGCAGTATACTAATCTATAGGAACAGGATTTGGAGCTTACAGTAGCTGACTCATTAATACTACACCAGTATCAGTATTTCTGAAAATCACTCTGTTCAAAAGAATAATTCAATGTTTCTCAATCTTTGAACTTTTAACTCTCATCAGCTACTTCACCAAAGAATTTGAGTTCCTCTATAGAGAAACAGAAAAATTATATCAGTATATACCAGCTCTCTTACCAGTTCATTTTCAGAATTGAGAAAGCCTTTTGGATTAAAGGTGAAACGTCTTCGACTTGAGAAAAATCCAGTCCAGATGCCTGTTTTTTAAACTTTGTTGCGATTGTATACTATGGATATTATGCTTTTCAATGAAATGGACAACTGTTTTAAAAGAAGTCATTCAACTTTTTTGTGAATTCACACAATAGGTAAAGTAATATTTAATGAAGTCACAGGGTGGGTTCTACAGTATCCAGGTTATAATTTTGATAAATCAATTGACTTATGTGCCACTTTCAATTCATCGTTTTTCCAGAACAATTCATGTAAACAAAATAAACAAATAATCCCTAAAAACAATGGAAGAGTTAACAACGTCTATGGGAAGAGGAAAAACATAAAGTCAAGAAAATGAAATGAAATAGTAAGAGTAATAGTAGTAATAATGTTTTAAACTGGTCTTTAAAACATATTAGCTTTGCCATTTAACGTCCCTGGGAAGATAGCAAAGAAGGCCTGATTGTATGGATGTTGAAATAAAACATAAATAAAGAGGTACAACTGAAACACATTGAAAGTTACCAAGTTTGACATAAAAATGAGAGTTATATAAAAATAGTATAAGAATGATTAACACAGTTAAAAGAGATTGGATAAAAATAATTCCCCTTTTTCCAGTAGTGTGTGGAAGGAAAGGGGGTTCGTGGCCAAGATGACATTCACAGCTATGAAAACCAAGCTGTTATCTTGACTTTTTTGACTCCTCTGGCATGTTACTAATTTTTGCTTATTTTATGCTGAAATGTGGGCGCAGAGCAGGCTTTTTGGCAAATCATTCTGGTTACAGCTCAGCTGAGGAAGTAGTTTCCCTTTTTGGAGGCATATGAAAGTTTTCCTTCTGTAAGCTGCTTTAAAAAAGAAGATTGGAAAGATTAGGGTCCAAGTGGAATTTACTTGAACCTAGGCTGGAGATCATCCTGGCATAAAAGCTCCAGGTGTTTAGAGCAACATAAGAACAGACTTAGACTGCACTGAAGACATTTTCCCTCTAACTATTATTGCTTGCCATCTTTCTTGTTAAAAGGCAACTTGTAATATCAAACGTATAAATATACAAAGGTGAAAAACCATGAAAAATAAAAGCACATCTGCCTAGATGTGAATAAACTGTGACACAAAACTTACTGGAGTCAACAAGAAGCAGAGTTTAGGTATAACAACCATCTGAACAGCAAATTGCAGCAGAAGAGGAAGCTGGTTAGGTGGGGAAATTACAGTTTGTCATCTGAGTGGTTTCCTTCTGGTTATTTATCTTTCTGATGAAAGTAGGTTGGGTAAGAGAGAGGGATTGGCTGGAGAAGTTTATGATCAGCTGGGCATGAGTCTAAACTTGGTCTCCCTTTAGCCATCTCTGGTGGCAGAGACAAAGAATGTAACTGGATGCAAGGAAATAGGATTTCTGTAAGTTTAACATCAACGGGAGTCCATCTCTTCTTATTTTGCTTCCTCAAGCCCAGCGTGGTGTTACGTCTGGCTAAAAATACAACTCAGGCAGCCTGAAACATAAGGACAACCCGAGGGTGTTCGAAGAAGCTGAAGGACCCTGTCAATCCTCCTGTGTTTCTAAACAGATGAAGCTTTTCTTTAGTTTGGCTCAGAGAATTCACTAACTGGAAAAGGGGATGAATAAGAGCTGCAGTGATTCAGTACAAAGGAATCACATTTTAAATAAAATCATTTATGTAAAACATTTCTGGTTCACTGTTTCAGCTACAAGCAGGTTCCTGAGATACCTAAAGAAGAAGATATGAAGTGGATGGAGGTGTTCCTTCTTTCTACCCCAAAATAACAACAGCGTCAAAGGGTTTGTGGAGAGGAATTAAAAAGGAGTCTCACTCACTGAGTCGAGAAGGATGAGCCCTTATCTCATCTCATCTTTTTTGAGGTCATTCTCTAGAAGTTTGGAAGGACAGCTTGGTCCTCCTTGAGATGAAGCTTTTGCCTGAAAATGCTCTCCTTTTCTTTTTCCTTTCTTCTTACTTGATATTTTCACCAGTTACTGCTGATGCAGTATTAGCAGAGAAAAACCTTCTTCTCTTTATACTGCCAATTCAGGAAATTTACAGAAATTTCAATTGACTTTTTTTTTAAATTTAAAGTTCACAGAAGATTCCTTTTATCTTTTTAAAATGTAAAATTGACAGAAGATTTGATTAATATTTTTTAAATTTAAAATTGACAGAAGTTGATTTTTTCCAATGACTTAGGTGTAGCCTCAGAAGAGGAAGTATGTAATGAAAAGACCCCCAAATTAAAACTATTATAATGGACTGTGGAGAAGATGGAGAAATGTTATTGGGGTGAATAAAAAGTTATGTAGCAGTCAGTAGGTGGAGTTTTGGTGCTTATTTTTGTTTTAGGGATTTTGTTTTAGACTGGATATTAAATAAAGATAGCAAGAAAAGAAAGGGCTGGTACTATAGCCAGAAAGTTCCATCAATTCTGATGAGATTTTTCAAAAAATGTATGGGGGAAAAATCTCATTACTCATTATTCCCATTTTTTGCATGGATGCTTGCAATTTACAGAAAACTGTTTCCTCTTCCACCAACAGGTGCTCTGGAAGGAAATGGAGGAGCATCCTCACCATTTTCTCCCTCCGTCCTTCTTTGTTGTAGTTTTTGATGTTCTCTTTGTTTTCTTCCTGTGGCGTTTCATACAGATTGCTGGCAACCCACAATTCATGTTTAGGGAAGCATTACAGCCCTTCTTTCCATGATGTTGCTTATCCTTAAGAGAACTGGAGATGTGAGATGTGTTTGTGTATACCTTCTTCATCTGACCTAAGGATCTTTTCCACCTGGATTAATCATTATCACTGCAGGCAAAGAAGGCTTGCACAGATAGGAGCAAATTGGGGCCGAGATATCAGGTGAAGTCTTCTATGAGCAGAGAAAGACAAACATCAGCTGTGGCTGATACGGGCACCTTGGTTAGGATTGCTGTTACATGTTGTACCTTGGAAGATGTAGACTTCAGTGAGTGCAAAACAAAATTGCAAGGTTACTGACTTGGTCACTACAAGTTGTCAGGTCCACTGGTTGTACGACTGGCTTTGGCCCCAGTTCTGAGTACTGATGATCCTCAAAATTTAATCTGTTTGGATCAGAATCCTTCAAATATGAGCTCTTGAGAGATGCCTGTGCAGTTCAGATATCTCCTAGGATCTGTTCTTGATGTTCCTGTGCCAATTAATGGTACAACATATCAGTCATAGGGAATATACTTCTCAGAAAAGCCCTCTTATGCTCTCTTTCCTCAGGACTACATTACAACCTCACCTCCCTTTTCTCCCTAGATACTATGAAGATAGCTTGTATTTGACATGTTGTCATTATATGGAGATTATGCTAAGTACATGCTGTCTTGTGCTGTGCATTCTTGTAGTCGGCTATTCTTTTGCTTGATTGTCTAGAACTGTTTATTGTTTTAAATCCTTTGAAATCCATGTAAGGAATTGTGATATTTTGGTGGACTTCCAGATATTGTTGACTTTGATAGCTACCACTCCTATTTAGTGTGTCCAAGTCTGAAGGATAAGAATTAGAGATTAAGCACAATAGCATTTGAGAAGTCTTATATTTCCTTTGGTTGAAGCAGAAAATATAGTATTTGAGTGGAAAAAAGAACAAAAAAATTAACGTAAGTTTGCTACTAAGATCTCTTTATAATAAGCATTCATGTCTACTAAGTAGCAGTGTAACTTTGTTTAGGTATGAGTGAATCTTTACAGTTTTTCTTTGACATACATGCATCCTATCTGCCTTTCTTTAGAAAGCAAGGCAGTCACATAAATAAGTTTTTGTTTCCCAGCCCATCTATGAAATAGATTAGCTTAACAGACAATCCCTGTTCAGATGTTCATTGCCACAGTATTTAATTTGCTCATCCAGATACAATGTCAAAGAATTCCATTATTTCCAGATACATCACATTAGATTTTCATTGGCAGGACAGATGCTTTTGTGTTGGCATCAGCCTGGCTTTGAGTGTCTCTCTTGGCTGCCCTGCTGAAGGTGCTGGATGCAACTTCTAAACATGAAAGTTCATTTTCTGTAGGTTCTAAGTGGTCCTTTGGGAGTTGCGGAGCCAAAAACATTTTTTTCTCAGACATAATGAGCAGCATTTCCATACACTATATTAGAACAAATTGTTTCAGAAATATGTTGAGGGAATAACAGAGATAGAAGACAAGATGGTCCTCAGCCTAAAAGTGTTCAATGTCCTTCTCAGCTTCACACTTTGCAAAGGTGCTTAAGAGAAAATTACCCCATCATATTTTCAGTTTAGCATTATTCTCCATGTTTATCCATGGTTGCTTCATATTTAAAGAACAGCAAAATATTGTGTTTTGTCAGCCAAGGACAATAATAGTTTAATAGTAATTTATTTTCCATTGCTACTGATAATACAACCAATCAACACGTTAAGTGGTGCCAACATTGGCATGTTGCTAAATAAATCTCTAGGCTTTGCGCTGCGAATACATCTTTCAAAGATAAGTCAACAAGAGCAATCAGAGCAGAAAATTAGAATTTGGTATGTTAGAATTAAAATACAGCTAAACTAAAGTTTTAATTGGGGTGATCTAAAAGGGCACTTGATGTAATGATCTCTTTCATTTGTTACTAATTGTTTGTTCCTGATGAAGAAGAAACATGTACATGAATGTGTTGTTTGAGAAAAGATGGCAGTTGCCATAGTAGCTAGTTTCTGGTTCAAAAAGAAGCAATCATCCAAATGAAAGAGAGGAACTCTTATGAATTTTAACTTCTTTCTTGACACGTTAACAGTAAAGATGGGCTTTGTTGGTGTTGTAATATTACATTGTTTAAAAATATGACCTCAGAGTTTAACTGAAGGATACGCTACTGCATTCCTCTGTTTAAGCAGGAGAAATCCTATTTCTACATTCTGCTAGAGATAGAATCTCCCTTAGGGAGAGCAAAATGAAGGCAAAATGAAAATAGCCCAGTTGGTCACCTGCAAAGTGGACCGAAACCCAAGAGTGCATGCCCCATGTCAACAAAATTTCTTTTCTCATAATTTATTTGAATTTGGTTAAACTGGGCCAGCAGTTCTGATGACTGTCTTAGGTACATTCCTTGCATTATCTCAGAAAATGAAATTGTTTGTGGAGCTATTTTGTGCACTGATATTCTCTAGAGTTAATACAGCAAAGGGAACTTTTTATTTCACACCAGGTTGATTAATCAAAAGCTGTACTTTATCATGCTCTAGAAGTATGTTCTTAATTTCTGAATACTGATTTTCAGAAAATTTACTTCCTGAATTTTGGAGAAAGAAAGAATATCCTTCTGAAGCCACAGTTAAATCATTAATAAGCAAACAGCCCCACCTCTATGTGATATTGGAAATAGTTTCGATTTGAATTATAGCAACAGAAGTGTGGGAAATAAGTCTTTGCACACACCAAAATAGTATTTTATGGGGAGGCATGACCAATTGATAGAATTTGTTTGCTTGCTGTTAACAAAAAAATGCTGTATTATGATATCAGACATTCTAGGAATTGCATAAGGATATGCCTCTTCTCTGGTTTGCACCTGTACTTATGTCATGACTTCTCCATAATTAAATGTCCTTTTTAAAGCAGAGCATAATTCATTACCTGCTTCTTCTTTCAATAATCTTTATTTCATAGGCCCAGGGCTACTGCCTGGGCTGAGTTAAACCTGAGTTGAATTTCATAGGCCCAGGGCTACTGCCTGCCCTGAGTTAAACCTGAGTTGAATTCATCCATAATTCAATCATGCAGGTGCATCGACACATAAGAATTTCAGTCCACAAAAGAGTTCTTCAATGTCATTTATCCTTTTCCATCTGAGACTTGATCAAGTCCATCAAACCTAGGTCCCACTGAAACCACCATGAAGTCATGATTAACATGGCCATTAATTTAAGCAAGGAGTGTTAGTTTGGGCTGGCTCTCACTCATTATCTTTCAGTTATTATAGCTGAAGAAAGTTGACGCTTCTATGCATCTTCAAGACTGTGACAGAGTGACAAGTTACTGTGAAAATTGTTCATAAATAATATAAATCAGTTCTATTGTTTCCTACTTCAAAGGCTGATTGTATTCACCATTCTCTTCATCAGGGGCTGTTAAAAGTTGCCATAGATAATGCACGGGCACAAGAGAAGCAGGTGCAGCTTGAAAAGACGGAGCTCAAAATGGAGCTGTTCAGGGAACGAGAACTGAGAGAAACGCTTGAAAAACAGTTAGCGGTGGAGCAGAAGAACAGAGGTAACCAAAATAAAATAATGATTGTGTATATTAGCCTAGTTTCACCAAGCTGCCTCAAAACATCAAGATACAATCTTACATAGTTTCTGTGCCCAAGAGCACTGATGATAATACTATGTGGGGGTAAAATAATTTTTCTCACCTGGATTGCAAAAATACCACTAAGGATGGACAGAAGGTCCTCATATCCCTGTGGATGTCCATCATAATTGGAGAGCAAAGGTCCAAGAAGCTCTCTGTCCCAACTTCTCTACAATTACGAGCCTCAACACCAAAGAGTTTCTATACTCCTTAGTGCACTGCCATCATTCTGTGTTTCATAAGTCTCCTTTCCACCACAACTCAGCACAAATAGGGATGATCAACAAAAGGAATATAAGAATTCTTAAAGGAGTAAATGTCTTGTTCTTACATCATTTAAACATATGTTATGATAAATGGTCTTAAGATTTATGGACTAAAATTATAAACTAACATATTACAAGTAGTGAACCTCTCTATGTTTTGGATAGTCATAAAGCTTATAAAATGAAATATATATATGTATGAATGTGTTTGTGTGGGGATTTGTGGATGAATACAGTACATCCATATAAATGGTTGCTTATTTGTTTATTTGTACCATTTAATTTCATTTGATTTTCATTTCTATCCTCTAATTACTCACAGCTTTGATTATAGTAATCTGAAATCACATGTTTAAGTGACAGGTGTACAGGCAAGAATTCCTTATCATAATGGTGAATCTCACAATGCCAGATACAAAAGACACAGAGTAAAGAGTCAAGACAGGGTACGGGGTAATGAGAGAATAAAGACATCATTCTGAAAGTACCCTTCACTGTCTTTGAATCTATTAAGATTATTGGGAGTGTGGTTGTCGTAACAGATCGACATAAGGCCATTCAAAAGATGAGTCTAATGGGGTTCTAACAGGTAATCAATTCTGGCCGGTAACAGCCCTGTGGCTTCAGACACGTGTTCAGTTGCATCAGGACAGGTATGAGAAAGACAAGTATTAATTGTATATTATAAATTCTCCCTGAAATATTTGATATGATCATGGAAGTTGTTCTGTAGATATCTATGTGATGAATGTCTTTTTCCCTGCTAAAGGAGGGCAGGGGAAGAAAATTAAAAAATGATGACAACCCCAAAGAGAAAAACCATGAAGTCTGAGTGGGAAATAAAAGGTTGATTACTTTGTGGAAACACAGATCTATCCAAACTTGGGGGAAATTTTTCATCAAATGCATAAGTTTATTTATACCAGTAATGAATGTCACAGTTGGTGAAATGAAGCTATAGCTACTTTTTTTTGGAGGGGGGAAGAGCATGAAAGCAACAAAGAACAGGATGTTTAATGTGAGGCATTTGGAAAACAAACTGGCAGGAGTTTATTGATTTGTTTTTTCTATGGATATGCAGAATGTTGAAGTTCATCATGCCATCATGCATCATATCCATTATGTTTAAATAAATGTTTATTTCTTTTTCCAAGTCTTCATTCCTGTGTTTCAAATGTGCTTTCAAGTGCAGGAGGGGCTTGTGGTATCTGGGTGTAGTTGTTGAGCTGCACAATTCCAACTTTGATTTTTATTCCATAACTGGATGTTATGGTACCCCACCAGGATATGACAGAGATGAACCATGTGATGGTTCATTTTTGTGCACAGCATTGCAAAACCTGACTTTGCAATTAATCTCTGTTTGCTGTATAAATCACAGATGCATAAATGGAGAATGATGCACTCAATGTTGCCATAGCAATGCTCGTAAGCCCTAAAACAAACAAAAACTTAGCGCCAAGGTCTTGTGGTTGAATCTGAATGGATTTTTTTTTACTTTTGTACAACAGCAATAATTCAGAAGAGGTTAAAGAAGGAAAAGAAGGCCAAGAGGAAATTGCAGGAAGCCCTTGAATATGAAACAAAGCGGCGAGAACAAGCCGAACAAGCGCTAAAGCAAGCAGCTTCCACTGATAACCTCAGGGTTCTAAATGGTAAGATGTGTCTCCGAGCGGTTTGGTTGAAGAATCACAACCAGGGTTAGTACAGAGAATAAAAATTACACACCTTTTCAGGGAAATGATCCTTCCTTTCTCTTTCTTCTGATTTGATTTCAACGTCCTTCTAAGGGGAGGAAATCTATCCGCTTGCCCATGCCAGGCCCCTTCACATTTCCTTCTCATTAATCTTGCTCATTGCAAATTTATGGTGTTGCCTCCCTGCCTGGTTTTTGTTCAACATTCAACACGGAGGCAAAGGTTGATTGTACGGTGATTCAGAAGTGGTAACAGGTTGTAAAAAGAGCCCTTTAAGATTCAAGTAAAATATGTGTCAGCTCTTACTTTCTGTGCTTTTAGATTCTTTGACCCCAGAGATAGAAGCTGACCGCAGTGGGGGCAGAACAGATGCTGAGAGGACAATACAAGGTAGGAATTTTCAAAAGACCATAAATCTAGATCGCACTGTATTAGTTTTTCCTCTACTTTAGCCTGTTATTCAAGCATGCAACCTACCATCTGGGCCACATCAAAACAAGTTCATCCAAGGTCAGCCTCATCGGACTTTTTCAGAAGAGAAAATTCACTTTGTGTGATAGTTTCCTTTAAATTAGCAGGTCATTCCAGTTTATCTAATGCAATTAGAAGAACAATTAATCTGGGATGATGAAGAATTTCAGCGTGGTAAACATAAATGCATTTTTAGGCTTTCTGAGGCCACACATTTTCAGTTGATGGACAGATTCAGTTTAACTGGATACTTTCCAAGACTGGAATATTTTTATAAGTTTCCAGTTGCTGAAACAAGCAGAGGAAGCTGGAACACTCATGATTTAAATGCCTTAATTATTACCTGTGTAAATTTCACCTTCATTACAATTAGTTATATTTTCATATATAAATACAGAGAAAGCAAAAGAATTGATAAATAGCTCATATATTCTAAAAATTCTAACTATCCTGGGCCAAGGATATTAATATGAATAATGAATAACGCACCCACAAATGCACAACACATTTATTTTCAATTTTAAATGAAGGTAAATTTTTTAAAGCCAACTTCATAATGATTAACCAGTGATGTCTTTTGCTTGCATTTTAAAGTCAATCATTGTAAATGTATCATTTACCTTCTTTTTGTATGAAATCTTATTTTATAATTCCTGTGAGGTATTGTGACTAATGTTACACCATAGGAAAATATTCAGAAAGATAATGCAACATGATGATTAAGCATGCATTAATAATACTAATAAAAAAGAACAGAAAGTCTGTCTCTTCTTCACACAGCGGGAGGCTCATTGGAGAATTGAATTATTTTGCCAGGTGTGATCTCAATGACACCAGCCACAAAGTGGTAGCAGGTTTGATGACTCATCATTGTTTAAAATATATTAGTTCTGTACAGATCACCCTGCTCTGAGCAAGTGAGATTAACTTAATTTAACATTCTGCCTATCAGCACCTTAATTTCATTGAATTTACCCATGAGATTGTCCAATTCATCTTTTTTTATGTTGTTGTTGTTAACTGAAAACCCAACAGGCATATATTTCTGGAAGATATATGTGAAGGTTACTGAGTTTTTGCCAATGCTCTGACATTCTGGGAAGAAGTAGGAACATTCAAATAGTATAAACTCTTGTTTTAAGATTAATTATACAGTACAAGCTTAAACTAAATACCTTTGGTAGGATGGAAAGACCTTTGATCTAGAGCAGGGTAGACCTAGATTCACTGTGTTCTAAAACTTCTCTGATCTTGGCTTTTTATTACTCACCTAGATAACATTTAATGGCAACATCTGCAAATGAAAATTCAAACTCAAAGAAGCAACTCAGAACTACCTACATACTCTACACACCCAGGTTCATATCTTCATCTGGCCTCCTGGAATTTTGGGCCACTCATACCTCATCTGCCCTGCATACTTAAATGATGTATGATTAAGACGTGTTTAATCTATCCATACTTACTGAGACAATACCTGATATCCAAAGCATCCTTCTAGTATAACAAAAGCGAACAGTGAACTTAATTTGAGCTACTTAGAGGAAAAGGGAGATATAAAAGTAATAAATAAGCAACACATTGTGAATAACAGAAATGTGTGGTATCCAGAGAGTTTGATGCTGGATGTATAAGGAAATCATCCAATTTTTCCATCCTTCTCTTTTGACATTAGCAAGATGATGATCATCTAGGAGGTTAACAGCTTACATCTACTGTTTGTCATAAATATACAGTATTCACCATGGAGGTAATGAAACATAAATGTTATTCCTCTTGGCTGTATATAAATCAAAAGGTGATAGGACAGCTGTCTATTTACAAAGAGTCATTAATCTTTTGATTCTGAAAAACTGAGTCTGTCTGGAAAGCTTGTCAAAGTGAAGGAAACACACTTCATGAGTAGAATGGGACGTTCCATAGGAGAAGAAATAGTCCTGCATTCATACATTAAATGTTTTAATAACATGTTGGGATTTGGTATTTTGTTGTTGGCTATTTTTGTTACTCATGAACAATTTTACTAATCAGCGATTTAATTTCTTATTGTGTCCTTGCATCAGAATTAATTTTGGGAATAACCATGAGAAGGTTTTTCCAGGAGTAGGTTCCATAAAAATTAGTTTTCATTGAATGATTTCACAACACTGTTTTAGATTAACTGATACAACTAAGTAAAAACAGGTTACTCAACTGAATTGACTTGGTGTCAACAATGTAATATGTGTTGAAAAATGTTAGAAGGTTTAAAATATTGTGGTTTATAAGTTTGAAGCAATTGGAGTCCAGTGTTCCCTGGACAGCAAATATCCACATATTTAAAATTCAGTACCTCCAAAGAATAAAAATAAACTTTATGTAGGTAATAATCTATAGAATTTCAGTAGGTTACCCTACAGTTTAAACTATAGGAAAATTGGATGATCCAACACTGATATTTCAGAAATAGTTAGGTCAGAACTGGTCCATGGTTACTTGCAACCAGAAACAAGTACTTCAGAACACAGAATGTTTCAATAATAAGAATCACTCAAACTAATTCATCACTCCAATATTTTCATGGGATTTCAGAATATATTTCTGGCAGGTTGAAAGGCGTAGGATTTGGCTCATCAGTTACAAAAAAGCTATTGCATTTCTAGGTGTGATTGGAGTTTGATAGTATTTGTTTTGAAACAGAATTCTGGATTTATGAAGTAACTATCCAGAAAATAATGTATTTCATTATTATAAAGACTTTTATGCAGAGCAGAAAAAAATATTCAGAACTAATAGCAGATTACTGATAGACTTTGGGGAATACTTATCCCAGTTTTCTGTAAATACGATAAAGCCTCAGTGAAGTAATTATATCCCATTTATCTTACACAACACAAGAGTGTTGTATTTTTGTGATCTCAGTTTAAAAGTAATCTTTGCTAAGACCTTCTACAAGCAGGAATCAGGATTGTCAACTAAATCCTATACCACTTGATTGGAAATGTAAACTGACTTGTTTTCTAAACACAGTTGCCTCCCTTTTAATCAATATTTTGTAAGCCTAATGGTCTGAATAAATGAGCACTGGTCTTCTATATTCTGTATTTGTTTTACATATGAAAGCTTCATATTTTAATTTTTCAAAAGCTTGATTTAGGTCCAATGCCTAATATGTTACCATATTTAGAAAAGAAATGTAAATATTTCATAGACCTTGAGGAGGTTAATCATCATTAACAGGACATTTGTCTTGTCTAAGAAAAGTGCTGCTTACTCTGCATTTCCTCATATCTTCTTCATTAACATAGAGTCCTTTAATTGCTTAGAGATTGGAAATCCAGTGGGAATCTTGCAGGGTGAGACTGGAAATCTTGCATGGAGAAAAATATACTGAAGTCTGCCCTGATTAAGGCAATCTTACTGCATCTCTTGTTGATGATTTGAAGTCAAGATGAGGATTCCATTTGTATTTGTATATTCATTTTTTACCATTATCTATTTCAGGTTGAATTCCATGGCTGATAATTGTCACAGATGATGTGGCAACAGTAAAACTTCTTCCATGCTTCCAGTATAGTATTCTGTCTTTGTTTGTCTCTTGTTAATTTCACATAAAAACCTAACCTGCTTAGCTTTGTGCTCCACATAAAGTCAGCTAGTGATTTACTGATTTTAAACCTGAAAATGTCAGCATTCATATTTAAATCCAATAGAAGCCCAAGTCACCAGATTGGACGGGCTTAACTCCACAATATCATAACAACTCTTTCCAGTGCAATATAACAATTGTTATTCCTGGAATAATATACTGTTGCATTCATCATCAGCTCAATGTTTAAAGCAAATACCTAAATTTTTGTCATGACAGGTAATCAACTAATTGAAAGATCAATTATCCTACAGTAATATTTCAAAGAAAATAAATGAATATCTAAATCCTCCCAATATGTCACCAACAACTCAGTTCCATTCCCAACTAGTCAGCCACAAAGTAGAAGCAAATTCAAAATGTAATGAGAACACAGAAAATCACAGACTTTTGCAATGTGCAGAGGAAGTCATAAAAATCAAAGCATTGGACTAGAAATCAGAAGACTGTGTTTTAATACTCCCTCCAAGTACTTCAAGTAGGAAAAAAAATAGATGAATAAAGATTTTGACTACCACTAGTATGGCCCACCCAACAGCTACCATCTGTAAGCACCTCTGTATGACCAAGAGTGGGAATGCCATAGATTAA
>JANHZU010004717.1:273618-286965 GCA_032468055.1 Acrochordus granulatus
AAACCTCAAATGATATTTTGCGGCCTTGAAACACCTCTCATTCCCCTGTGGGCTTGTGGGTGTGTGTACATGTGTTTTCTTTCATAATTGATTTGCCAAGATTCAGTATAAAAACATCCATTATATGCTTTGCTTCTACTGCATTTCCCCCTCCCTTAACTAAGGATAAGCAGTGGAATTATAGTGCAGTGCACAGAAATGAAACAATAATAAGTTTATTTCCTGTCTTCTGGCATTCTGGTATTTGGCAGCTTTTCAGCTCTAGCTAATCAATTAAAGGCAACTTTGATTAAGTTAAACAAAAGGTGGTATTGATTGCTGACAGTAACCTATAAATAGGCCATTGTTTCATAGTGTTCATGAGTCACTGTTAGCTGCACCTTTAAACTAGACATTTGTTCTATTTATCATCTCTGAAAGCAAAGCTTGGCATACAGTTAAACATACAAACTTAGTCATTTCAAGGTTTCTTTTTCTTTTTTTAAAGGAAAAAATAAGTATCTCTTACAGCTCCAGACATTGATGTTCCTCCATGAACCATTTGCATCTTGATGTATAAACGTGTTCTTGAAGAGGTGTGAAACCTCATGGCCTCCTTGTGAAATAAATGATTCATCTTTTATTTCATCAAATAAGATGTTCTAAGACTGCATTAAGACAACAAAGGGAGTGCCAAGGCAGAGGTAAAAGTCAAGAATGAGATTGAGGGACAGGAAAAAATGTTGAGTGGTCAGGAAAATAAAATGAAAATGTAATCTAATGGTTCTATTGTTATTTTGAGGCAAACTGCATTATTTATATGCAAAAGATTTGCAGAGCATTTTTCTTCCCAAAGATGTTACCCAAAGGAATCATGAGTGTTTCTGGATATGTGGAATGCTATAGCAACATCCTACCATTGTCTCATCACTTCTGTTTTGATATTAAGTACATCAACCTTTCTATTTAAACAACCCCTTAAATCTAGGAGCACATCTGGCCAACAGGAATGTCCACAGAGTATGCTTAAAAAAAGTGAAGATGACAGCCACAATGCTGTGATCCAGGCTTTGCCTGTTTTTTGTGTGTGTCCCTAAATGTATGTCACTGGGCCAATAATGTATCTGAAGCTCTTTCCATGATTCACACTTCTTGAATTCATGTATGAATTGAAACCCAATAATCCTTCTTTCTTCCATTTTTCCCAATTTTGTGATGTAGGTTTTCATCAGAAGGTGCAGTTATACATAAACACGAGAATAGCAGTACATCTTTTTAAAAAAATCTGGGCAAAAAAATGTACCTATTTGGAAAAAATACGTAAAAAACAATGTGCAAATTTTCATGCCTATGAAAATATGCATGAAAATATGTGTTAATAATACTGAAATCAGACATAAGGAACTTTCACAAAAAGAATATTATTGGAGTTGTTGTCTCAACAGCTTCTTTTCATGGTTTATTGAGATGACAAGGAATGGGCCTGTCAACTCATCTACATGCTCATCAGATTGTAAAACAGTAGATTTTTTTATTCTATGACTTTTCTATGGCAGATTGGGGTTTTTTTAAAAAAAAAACTCCCTTAAGGGGTGCTTTGAAGAGCCCTCTCTTCCTCCAATGCAGGACATCAACAACCAGGATTTAGGATTAGTGGTTTCCTTTCCTAATCGGTGAAAGCCCACAGTTCTGTTAAAAGAGAAATGCCTTACATGCTATGATTGGTAATGATCATTAATATATAAAGCAGCAGAAAATTTACTTCCTGGAATATCCATCTGTGTGTTTAAAGCTTCAGTAAGTAGAAAAACTTTGATGTTGTCAAATATAAAAGAGAACATGAAGGAAACTTTTGATAAGATAATGTTATTTCTATTGCAGCTTAAACAACCTTGCATATTATTCCCTTCCACACTCCATAAAATTTGATTTCAATAAACAAAGCCAAAATTTAAATATATGTGGTGGATGTGTGTGATAAAGGGACAACCTACTATATTTTAAAGCCAAATAACTCAATTTTATTTATCACTAAGCTCAGTACAGTTAATTTCTAAGCAGTCATTGCATTACTACATTTAATATCTTTTGAGTCATAAAGCCAAGAGAACTGAAATAGAAGGTTGGAACAATTGTAGACTTCCCAACTTAAATCCCCCAAATTAAAAACAAAACAAAGCATTCATAGGGTCCCCCCAATCTTTGTTTTTATTTTTTCAATAAAAATACTTTTGCAGTATCCTGACTCCTGTAGCTAGGGATGGAATACAGACTTGCCACAATTGTCTCTGTGTGTGTTCAAACTGTTCAAACCATATTAATGAGAACATCATTTTGAAGAAGTAATTATTTCTATTTGTCTTGTGTCACACTTTCTAATTCCCCTATATTAGCACAGCCAAAGCAAATTAATTGCCTTTTCACCAACTGAACCTTGTCCAAGCAGGAGCTCACATCCTTTTTCCATTTTCTACTTTCTCAAAGTGGAGGGTGACCAAATTTTCTCTTGATGCCGACTGAAGCTCAGAGACTCTCCCTTCAGACGGTGGTTGCTGCTCACTTGATGAAATGTATAAGTTAAACCGAGCTCCCAGGAAAGATAAAAGTTCTGAGCTGCAAGATTATACATCAGAACAGTTAAAGTGAAATTAAAATTAAATGAATGAATCTCACTGAAGCAAAAAAAAAAGCTGTAATTAATGGCTCCCTTAATTGTCTTCATAAAATATTTGCATGGTCTAATTTGCATAATTTGCATGTATTAATTAAACTTTCAAAGGAATTTTGTGCTGAGAGAAGCCAAAAATATCTCTTTGTTTTATTTAACATCTAATGAAATATTTATCTTCTTTAATGAACTCATTTTCATTAAAATAAAACTTGCACAAGTTTGTATGTTTTAGATCTAGTTATAATTGAAAGGTTTTGGGGTTTTTTTTTTTGGTTTGTTTTTTAAGGGGGAAAGTCTTCTTGCCATCACATCCAAATACATGTTTATATGTTTTGAGTTACTGGGATGACAGCTACATTGAGAAAATGAAGTATTTTCATGTTTTAGTGAGAGTCTTGCACTCTATAAAATGTCCAATGTTTTCCAGAGGTTCTCTTGACCAGTCATAAAATGCAGGTTAATTTTTCTAAGCTACCATGTTTCACTTAACAACTATAAAATAAACCCAATTATTTTTGTGAATGTCATTACGTAGCTACAAAACCCAGCTCATATCATTTATAGAAGTGCAGAAGAGGGTGGAAAATAAATTACAAACAGTGACACAAAACCTGCTGAATGTATGTTATTAGAGTAAAATTGCATAAACAAGATTAAACTTCATCATTGCAAGGATAGGTCATAATCAAATGAAGTAAAAGCCTTCATTTTAGATAATAATAACAAGATCTACAATGGAAGTAAATTCAAAAGCAGAAACCATCCTGAAGGTAGAAATTAATATTGAAACTGTCGGGTTAAAATCAGAATAGGAAAGCATTAGGAAATGAAATGTGATGAAGTGCTTTGCAGAAAGCAATTTCTATAAAAGTTATGGATCTAAAAGGACAGTGATTAGCAAAGGTTAAGGCTATTACTTAAGAAGGGAATCACCTCTATCCCAAGGAAATGTATCAAGTAGTTAATACTGGAGATTGTAATGGGGAGACGCAAAGAGATGGTTACAATGCAAGATTGCTGCTATACAAAATTTAACATGGTACATAATAAGATTTATGAATGAGAGATTCATTTTTCAAGGATAAGTACAACACTGTTAGAACAATAAACCTGCACTTGAACTATGCAAACGGTTGTGATTTCATAGGACAATGAAGACAAATTTATTCAGTTGAGGTTCATAATGGAAATGAACCCTCTTAGTTATTGGTATAAATTCTTTGAAAATTTGAAAACTCCCTAATGAGGAGAAGGGCATTGGAGAATGTGTTTCCGAAGAGAATACCCATCAGTGTGTGGCTTAGAAATAGGAGCTGAGTAAAAACACTTTGGGGAAGTGCCACTTAGAAAGTTATTTGAAATTGGCCCGTGGATTTATCTTCACCAGGAGGGTTTTTTGTCATCATATAGCTATTGTGTGCACCCCTCTCTGTAGTAGAAGCAACACACTTGGAAAATTTTACAGGATGTTCTATCAGGAAAATGGCCACAGCCCACACAATTACCAGTTCTGAGAATCAGATTATCCTAATTTATCCATCTGATTCTTATGTTTCACTTTAAATAATTTTAAGGCCACTGATGGAAAAGAAAGTTAGGTCTGCATGTAAATATGGAAAGTAGGAATACAGGAAACATGTATCATAATAAGTAAGGAGTAACAGTATTGTATTTCTCTTCAAGCTAGTTGAAATCAGGATAACTTAGGAAGAATGAATAAAATTTCCATAGTCAGAGACCCCACAACTAAGCCATGGCCTAAGTCAATATCCTCAAATAGAGACACAAATTCTATATTAACAGGTGACATGGAAAAAGAATACAGCAAATTATTAAAGTTGGTCCCAATTAAATTTACAAAGTGTGGCTAACACACTGCCATTTCTTTCCATTTCATGCTTTTGACAAGAATTAAAATGTACGTTGTAATTTTATGAGTACTTACACAGAAGAAAATGAAATCAAACCTACTTCTGAGTTGATATAAAAGGAGATCGCCATTTGGGGCAGCTGAAAACATTGAACTCTAATACTTTTGAACATAATATTCATACTAACTGCATTTCTCAGACAGGGTTTTCTGCTACCTAATGCTTCCATTCTTACCTCCCAAATGAACTATAGGGCTTTAGATGCCAGCCTGGGTCTGCCATCTTGCAGAGTTTGCTGTGGAGTCTGCAGAAGAAAAACAAGCTCATATAATAGCACTGTAGCACTGGGGTTTTTTTGCTTACTGGAAAAACATAACATTTTGGCTAATATTTATAAAAAGAGACATTTTCCTATTATGCTCTTACTTTAGAAAAGCTTTGAAAAAACAGTCTGGAGTAATTGCTAGCATATGTTCCAGTGGAAACTCGCCTTCAAAACAAAATATGCCCGAATTTTGAAAATGTATATAATTATATCCTTAACATTAGGACAGTTATTTTACTTTTCTGTTTGTTGTTTTGACAGATTTCCTTTGTGATAAACAGCAAACAAAACAAGTTAACCAAACCAGTGAAAAAAATTGACTTGGGAGAGATGCATTTGTCGTTATATCGCTTTGCAGTATGTAAAATGCAGGGAAGGCTTTGAGGTATTCATAGATTACCACTAATTTATTCTTTCCCCTTTTCTGATCTGTCTTTTCATTTGCAGATCAGGCAGTGCTTTCATTACAAATGTTGTGTTACAAGTGGTAAAATAAAGTTGCTGATTCAAGCTAAAATAAGATTGCTATTTATTTTATGGAATGCTGCAAGAACAGGAGTGTATTTATTTAGGATTTCCAAATGAACAGCAAAATAACAGACTCTCATTAGGAAAACTCTGTCCTCTTTTTTTTGCAATGTGCTTAAGGCCAGTCCTTCTCCCTTCCTAGACTTAAGGATTATCCTTGTAACATTTTTTCACTGCATCGGGAGAAAGTGTCCATTCTCTTGATCAACACCCTTATATTGATTCATTCAAGAGGAAAATGAACAGCTCACAAAAAGAGAGGTAATTTTCATCCAACTGTAACAACAATATTATGAAAAAATGAGAATCCTCTTAGAGCATGGAGTCGCATCTGTCTTATGGAAAAGAAGAGTTGGGTCCCCTTTCTTCCAAAATGGTCCTTTGCTCCCTCTGCTGGCATGATGGTTATTAGAATTATCCATCATCCTCTTCTTCAAGTTTGCTTAAGTGCAAATACCCTACTTATTTGAATACAAATGATTTGGTAAAGGGCTGTTTTGGAAAGTTGTCTTGCATTTCAAAGGAGGAAAGGAGAGAGAGATTTCTCCCTTTCATCACAGACTTCCTTGGGTTGTGAGGAGCAATAAACTTGCCCCATTTATTAGGACAACTTGGTGTGTTTCAAATTAAAAGCAATAACCCCAATCTGTTTCTACACTTGCAGCTGAAGTCTTTGTCTGCCTTCCCTCATTACAGACTGGACATATTTTTCTAGACTTGCAGATATAATAAATAAATGGCAAGCCATGTAATGACATAAGTTAATTCCAGTCGTGTTGTAAATTCTGATGATGGACGTGAAAAACACTTCAGATAGTAACCATAGTCACAGCCGTTCATTTGCTGTGTTCCATTGTACAGAGGTAATAGGCAGAGATACACTTGATCTTAATTGGGTGATATTTATGTATGATGCTCTGTTCTGCATAGATGTTTATAGTTGTTTTTGAAGCTGCAAGAGACATCTTAAAAAGCATTGTTGCTCGCATTGATTAATATTCTTCTGTGATGCGCAGTTACCTGGGCTGATTGGAACTTGGTAGGCTGAAGTGCTGGAAAAAAAATCCTACCGGAGTCCCTGAATCATTATCAGTTGAAAAAGCTGGCATTAGTTGTAACAATTATCTCAGAAGAAAGCACCCATATATCTAAACTAGGATTTACACTTTCCTGTAAACCTTGGATACGGAGACTTCTAGAGTAAGAAATGCTGTGGAAAAGAAGAGAATCAGCAGCAGATGAGATGACTTTCCTGAGAAATTACTTTTCTATTATGAACTCTTTCCATTTTAACATTTCTACATACGCTTCGGCTTTATCTTCCACACTCTCCTGTCGATAAGAACTTAAATTTTTCAGCGCATTAGCATTGTCTTGGATCTGTGGTAAATAAGGACTTCTTTGTTTTCCTCTTAAATGAGATATATGGAGGAAAAGTAAAATTGATTCTATCCTTAATTAGTTACTCCATTATAGTATTTTGGTGAGGGCTAGAGTTTGTCTTCCATCTGTTGCAAGATGTTCCTTTTATTTGGATTTCCTGATGCTGTTTTGTCAAAAATGGCATGAATCATTTTCCATTTGTTTGCCTTTGTCTCCTTTTCATTGTTCTTGTTCCTTTTCCTTCAATTATTAAAGTGCTGCCTTGAATGGGAGGTTAGGATTACATGGCGATTCACATTCACCCTGCCTTATTAAAACAAATAAACCCCGCTGTTCTATAATCTAAACGCTCTTGAGCTATGGATCACAGATGCTTTTATCAACATTGGGATGAAGGGGCTGTGTGCTTAGGAGCTTTCTTGTACAGCTGTTAAATGAAAAATGGCAAAAAAATTCAAGGGAAACAAAATAAATGCTGTTTTCAATGACCAGAAATGCCTCCCTTTGACTTAATGAATTAATTAGGAATGGAAGAGTGCCATCCAAGGGTCATATGCTGCCCACCAACACAGCTCCTAGAAGAGTTGGAGATTCAAATGTTCAGGTGTCCAGTATTGGCCCTTTCTTTGCTCTGGTGGAGATTTTGAGTGGGAGAAAAGTGGCCTTAAAGTGGCCTTGATATGATGGAGAAAATTTAGAACTTTTGTTTGGATGATATGATTCTGTGGATAAGGATTCAGGGGGAAAAAATGTTAAGAAAAAAAAAAACCTATTCAGAAATAAGGGCAAAATAGCTTTCCTTTGTAGTGATTTCTCATCAGAAGAATTCCTCTATCCATCTCTTTCTCTGTTGGGTGAAGAAGCAAAAATAACTCTAGTTCAAATGGCTTCCCTGGTTCTTTGAGGACAAATCCTCTCTCCTAGGTGATGTTCTATAGACCTTGGAGTAGATGAAGTCAGCACAGGACTTTATACTATTGTATGATTGTATTAACACAATGCCATCAGAGATGTGGGTTTATAAAATTAAACTGTGAGAAGAAAGAATTCTAACTTTTCCTTATACAGATAGCTATTTTTGTGTTGGAAACATCTGCTTTTCTGCAGGGCTTTTTACTTATTCCAGTGTGGTAGGCCAGACGTGGTCTACAATCAAAAAATTATTTGGCATATTAAGCAGTTATCTTTTCAGGATGCCTTTTCAAGCACCCTTCTCTTAAAGTTTCCAAAAATAGTTACATACCGTCTGGTGTGTGACTATTTAGTGGCCTTTATTAATTTAATTCATTTGATTTCGACACCTGCTTCTTTTTATTACCAAAAGGAACAGTTTGGAATTTGAAGCCTCTAACCAAAATGGTTCTATGTGATTTATATGTGAGTTTGATATGGGATTTGCAGTCTATTGATTAAATGTATTTCAAGTTGATCCTAGTTATAAAAGCAACGCAATCAGGAGAAAGAGCTAGAACTCTCAAACTACTGGTTTAGTTATCTGTGAAATATTTATTTTATGAGGATAACGTTTGTAGTTTCTATCAGTCTCCCAGATTAATTCTACATCCTGATAACATTTCCAATTTTATAGGATCATGGGTTTTAAGGTGTTTATTCCACTTGAAAAAGGGAACATCTGATTTATGCTTGTTTGTTAGTTTGGCTACACAATTAAACAATACTGAAATTTAAACATGGCAGGAGCTAGAGCAAATAACAGGAGTTTGCTGCATTATGCGGCACCTGGGTCTTGAATTCAGGCTGCCAACCTTCTTGCTGATGAGCCCTATGTTTTTACTGTTAGGCCACCATGCCCCATTCATTGAATTCAGGGTGAATCAGGGAAACAGCCAGGTGGAGAAACAGTTTCTCTTCCTGGTCTTTTTGATTCCACCCATATTTGCAGGACAGGGTTAGAATAAAGCTCAACTCTTGGGAAAGAGGGAGAAATCAGCTTCCCATCTCTAAGAAACAATTGCATCAGGTCACCCAGACTGTAAGAATCTTTTCACTCTCATGATTTAATTGCTAATTGATGTCTTTAATATTACAGTGATTTCACACTGTCATGTGGAATGCCTTGTGTCCTGATTTTTTTTTAAAAAAACAATATGCAAACATTAGCATGTTATAGGTAGTCCTTGACTTATGACAATCGTTGAGCCTGCAATTATGGTCATAAGTTATAGTGGTCATGAAGTGAAGTCACCACATGACCATACATGATTTTACTATTTTTTTTGCAGCAGTCATTAAGCAAATTGTTAAATGAGCCCATTTTCCCCAATAAGTGTTTTTTTTGCCAGAAACTGGAAGAAAATTCTGGAAACCAACAAAAAACACCAAAAATCATGGTCATTTGACCACAGGTTCTATAAATGGCTGCAAATCTGCCAAATACACAAAATGTGATCATATAACTGCTGGAGGATGTGGTCATTGAAACTTTAAAATTGAAATTGCGCCTTTGGCATCTAGTCTTGACCATGGAAGTGTTGTTGGATGAACACTGGTTTGAAAATGGGGATGAGCACCACACCCTAGAGTCCATCATGACTGCCTGGGCAACCTTTCCCTTTAAGCAGCTCCAAATAAATCCATTATAACTTCAAACAGTTGCTAAGTGAGGACCATTTGTATAAAGTAGCATTTGAGCCAGGGAAGTTAAATTAAATTAACATAATTTTGAACAGAAAAGAAATGTACCTTTCCCACAATATAAAATACACTCTTCAGCTTTCCTAGGGAAACTGTTATTGAAATGTTATTATAGGAAATAATTTGCTAACATCTTTCTTATGTATATTTCAGATGGAAGATGCTGACATCTTTCTTATGTATATTTCAGATGGAAGACTTTATCTGAAAACTACTGTCATGTACTGAGTTTGTCCAGTAGGAGCAATGTGTGTTACAGTCCAGAGGACTCTGCTGTACAACATCCAGTATTTGGGAAGTTCTGCAAAAACAAGGTGCTTTGCAGAAAACTTTATCACTTCACATAGCCACATGCAGAGATTTTAAGTGTTTGACAGGAGCATCCTCATTGCATTGCCCAGGCTCCATCCTGCGTTACAGAAAATGTTTCTACAACTTACGCAGCTCTCTAGTAGCTAGCAGAAAATCTGTACTGAGACACCAGAGCAAAACTGTATATTCCCATTTACATGGAATAAGAACTATATTCTCTTCTGAATCTTTAGGCACATCAAGGAAATCTCCCACTTCTCATCCTTAGCATTCTTATGCCAAACCAGCAACATGGTAGAACAATGATTATTTCTAAAATGGGCATCAGAAGAATCTTAAAAACTGGGGTTAGGAGTACACAAATCAAAATGTTGTATACCTTTTTTTTAAAAAAAGAAATCTGAGAAATGGATTTTTCACACATCCTTTCCAAGAAACCAAGGCGATGGTACCTTATAGAACTGGAACCAATTTTATCTCAACAAAGGAAGTGCAGAGATTCAACAGCATTATTTACTATTTGCAGTCATTGCTAGAAAAAGAGGAGGAGGAGGAAGAAGAACAAGAAGAAGAAAAAGAGGTTTTTAATTTCTCATGTTAAACTGGCAGTATAAGAGGAATGACATTATTCCTTGTTTCTGAAACTGTTCAGGTGTACAGTATATAACCACAAGACCACTCACAGAAAATATTATGTATGCAGTAGTATACTAGATTTAGGAAAACAACAATTTTAGAAAATATGTTTTGTCACCCTGTTGATCTCCAAACACCATCTTTCTAATTTTAACGCATGCAGGCATGTAAATATTTGTCTTGAAGTCACAGTGTTAATGAAGGGAATCTTAACCGTCTGGGAGGGGCGGCCACCTTTATATGTATATGCTGAGAGAGGCTACTTTTCAGAGTGGAATGTGGCCCCAACTCAAGTCAACTTCCCAGAAATATTTTTCTATATTAATGTCATATTACTTAAACTTTGCTGGGGAGGAAAATAATCCCCAAGGCTGTAAAGACACTTGATGTATCAGTCCAACACCATGTAAAGCTAAGTGATGAACTTCGGTCTTTTGTCCTTTCTACCCACCATTGTAGGCGACTCTGGTTGAGTGTTATTTTTACTGTCTTTATAAAAAATCGGTCTCTGGTCTTTGTGCTCATAACTGGAAGCAAGCTGAAACTGAAGTGTTTTCTACATCTTAAATTTCCTTCTTGGCTCAGCCTACTCCTCCAAGTTACCCCTTTAAAGACTACTTGGAAGCTTGTTCACGCTTTCTGGATCTCTAACGTTTTATGCAGAAAATGCCTTTTATATGAATTTGTAATTGGGAACATGAGTGCTTACTCACCTGGATGACCTACAATGTGTCCAAATTGAAATCTCTTGGCCAGGCAAACTTATAAGAGGGCTTCTTAATCTGTGTTTTATTCCTTTTTGGCAAGCATTGGACCACTTTCATTTTGTGTCTTAAAAATTAACTTGGAAACACAAAACAAAGTCTTTGTTATGGGAGGGTTCTTTTTAAGTTCTACATACGTAAAAAAATCTTAAATATTCCTTTATTTTTAAGAGAATAGTGCAGTCTTTAAAGGGTTAACTCATCATTTGATGAATTTTATAGCCGATGGCTATTTGTATGAGAGAGGGCTTTGGTTGTTTGCTCCACTGCCAAAACGGTGGATCTGCCATTGCTCTTCTTCTGGCAAAAAAACCACCTCATTTTTACAGTGTATTCTTTTGAGACACCGTGGGTATTAATCACTGTTTGCTTTGGTACATAAATAAATGGAAATGTGCAACGAGGAGAAGAAATATATGTTGTTAAAACATGTGTAAATATTACAGTTCACAAAATGCTACCGTGAGATGAATTTGGGTTTCTTCTACCTTTAGTTCCCGAAGTTTTTGTTTTCCCTTTTGCTAGAATATGAAGAAATGTTGTGTTCATGTTATGGTTTAAATGCTTTTTGTATTCTTAAAGATATTAATGTCTAGTTGTTCTATATTATAATCACCTTTTGCGCTCTATGCAACCCTTTGGAACAGAACATTCTCATCTCCACGTAGGACCTATGAAAATTGTCTATTTTTATCTATATATTTAAAGTTTTCTAAAAATGAGAAAAAAGTTATTATGAATTTTGTTGTACAAAACCTGTACAAAACCTGTTTTTACATCATAATGCAAGAATTGGATAATTTTTCTATCGTAGTCTAGCTATCTGAGCCTGGTTTCATGTGAGAACCACGTTTCCTGGTATTGTATTTAATTTTCCTCTTTTTTTTTCCTCCTCCTTTTCAACAATCTGCTAATAAAACTGTCTGAAATTTGCCTGTGACTTTATTTACAGTTCATATTTATTAAATTTTGTGAAATGGGTATCATTGGAGGAATATTTACTTTCTAATGGGAGGCATCTTAAAACAACATAAGTCAGCTGTTTGCAACACAGGAGAACAAAGCTGAATGATTTCATTTAACATGCAACCGCTTCTAGCTCTAATATGACTTATCGTGGTGAAGAAAGGAAGAAAAAAATCATAAAAGCACATTCTGTGGTTATTGTTTAACAAGCAGATTTTCTATATTTTCTTTCTTGCCAGCTAAGCAAACTGGCCCATCTGCATGATTTATTTATGTACATTTCTCAGTTTATGAAGCTGTTATTTGTACCTTACCCCCTTTATATTGCGATATTCCCAGGATTGTTATTTTACAAAGCTTTGTGCTGAATAATGTAAAGTGATGGAAGAAAACATGTTATTTCCATAACTACAACAATTTGGAGATTTCTTATTCTAAAGTCACTTGCTGGTTTTTCCAGACTCTCCTTGCGCATCCAGCAAGAGGCATAGAAACTTTTGACATCTTAGTGCATCATCTCACTGTTTGAACATCAAAAAATAATTTTAACTGCAGAATCAACACACAGGCTCAATTATTATATGAATCTTGTGTATATAATAATTGTTTTCACTTTCAAAAAATAATTTAAAAAAATCAATAAAATGTAGATGCATCCTCTGATTGAATCACTTTTGTGAAAGTATTCACTTTTGTTCCTGTAATTGGTAGCTTACCTGCATATGGTATTGCCTATAAACAAGTGATTAAAATTGCATGTGAATCTTCTAGTACGATAAGAAAGATAATTAGTGACAATAAAATACTACTCATTTGTTTTGCCAAACTGTTTTATATATACTACATGTGCTGAGTTGGACATCATACCCAAGGAGGAAATAAGTTGTTACCATCTGTATCATAAATATTTCTTGCTCTGTTTTTTTGAAATGGGGAAGGTGGTAGATTGTACAGTTAACATATTTTCTCTTTGCTTTTATATGTAGCAACAAACCATAGATGAGTTTCCTTCATTAGTTACAGTACTGCAGCATTCTGCTAGCAAAATACCATGTAGAGATAAATACAGAAGTTCACATTACAGGGCAATACAGTGGTGCCTCACAAGACGAGATTAATCCGTTCCAGAAGAACACTCTTGGTGCGAAATGCTCGTAAACAGAAACGTAGTTTCCCATAAGAAACAATGGAAAGTCAGATAATCCGTTCCACGCCCCCAAAAATATTCACCAAAAAATCATTTTCAATGGAATTTGA
>JANHZU010004717.1:287065-304476 GCA_032468055.1 Acrochordus granulatus
TACTATGAGGAGAGAAGCGACAAAGGGGGGAGAACAGAAATTGTCCTTGTCCTTGCCCCAAGCAGAAATCCCCCCTTTGTCGCTGTGTGTGTGCACGTGTGCATGCGGCTTTAAGAATATCCCGGCGCGAAGGAGAGAGGAGAGGAGGGGGAGGGGACTTCCTGGAGATTGCATCGGGAGCCTCCGGAGTTCTCTCTCTTGAATGCCTTTCAGTTAATTTATGCTGTTTGTGCAGTGAGAGAGGAGAGCTCTGTTGTGAGGCTTCCCATGTGAGCTGATCGCGCAGTGCTCATTGCGATCAGGAACATGGCAATGGAGTAAACTGCGCGAGAGGAGAGTTGGCAGAATGTGCACGTGCTGCTTCCCGTATGGGAATAGAGTAAACTGCGCAAGAAGAGAGTCAGCAGAACGTGCGCGCACACTTGCTGTGTTAGCAGAACTCTCGCACGGGATTGCTGTCTGTAACAATGGAGTAAAGCACGAGGTAAGAGTCGGCAGAACTCTCACGTGGAGTTGCCTGAACGGGAAATACAGAGTGCACTTACTGAGATGCACAAGGTTTGGCATGAAGTTTCCTTGACTCGTGAGTCGTGGCTCATCTAGCGGAATATTTTTTGATTAAATTTTTTGCTTGTCCTGCGAGTTTCTTGTCTTGTGAGTTACTCGTCTTGTGAGGTACCACTGTATATTTAAATTTTCCTTTATGTTCATCAACAGCTCACAGACAACTAAATATAAATTCTATGTACAAAGACCTTATTTTGCCGTTTTATTTATTCATTCCCTATTATCCACTTAACAGAAATTATAAGCATTTCCTTACTTTCATCTCAGATAATTTCTAAGCCAAGAAATCTACAAAGTCAAAGATCTGTTTCGCAACTTATTTCCAGCCATAATCCTAGCCATGCTGTATCTTTTTTTAGATTTATGTTTACAGTTACTGTTGACTTTAGTAACTAAAACTAAATTACTACTGTGTATTTGATTCTATTGAAGAAGACATAAACTTACAAGAAAAAAAAACTAATGTGGTCACCAAACAAGCCACTCCTCTTAAAACTGTTCCCACTCACATCTGATCATACACAGCCATATTTATTAATGCTTGAACCTATTTCACACAGCAGTTTCTTCAAGCTAATAAGTAAAGACACCAACTTGTAAATAAGTTTAAACTTCAAATCAAAGATTTCTATGGGACTTGATGGAAAGTCAAGAGATATTTTTCCAGTTGTAACTTAAAATGTGTTCATAGAAGACCTGCTGGAATTGAAGAAATATAAAATTCGTCATTTTTTTTTATTTTGATATGGATGTTTCTGAGCATCATCCTGTCACTGGTAGGGAAATGGCCAAATGTATGATACAGCTAAAAAATCACAACAGAATTGTCTCAGTGATACTTGTGTAGAAATAGTCTAACATGTGGTTTGCTCTGCTGAATGAGTTTTTCTGATTCCATGATCCATTGATAGATTCCTCCCTTATCCCAATTCTGCTTCAAATCAAACTACAAGAGATCTCCAGTGGAGGTCTATATAATGATATTATCTACACACACATGCATAAACACAGTCTTAAGCAAGAAGCCAAGAAGTGATGTATAATGATACAATTATGATTGGTCAAGGTTTTTTTGTGACTGTCTTTGGACAAAGATACAGATTGTGAGAAGGCTGGGAACAGTGCTAAGTCACTTCCTATTCTCCAGCCATCCTTCTTGAATTTTCCTATCACCTTTCCATGGAGAGCAAAGTGATTGTCAGGACCATATTCCACTCTCCAACCACAAAATTAGCTTATGGCTCAGGTGTAATAAGATTATTCTTATAACCTGAAAGTTTTAATGGTTTTAGACATAAAAACTATGAGGGGAGTTTTTGGGAGTAATATTTTTTTGCCTATAACAAAAAGATAGCGGGGCACATCATTCCACTTTGAAGGTGGCTAATCATACTTTAAATAAAAATCTGAAACAATGCATGCTGTGTTTCAGACAAGGAGTTTGACGAGGCTTTTCCTAGGATGTTGTACATAGACTAGTTTTCAGACCTGTTTTCAGCCCCAGTGCAAACTGTTCTTATAGGTAAGCTATGCTCAATGTATAGACATAGATTAGGAATCTGAAGGTGAACATTTTCCAAATGCACAAATACTTCCAACGGGTTGCCTTTTGGGTAGTAGAAATGGAAAAAGATTAGAATTCATATGTGTATTATCTGTTCCTGTAAATATATGGTGTATAAAGAGCTTCCTTCTGTAATCCAGAGTAACAGAAGTTCATTTAAATTTTCATTTTAAATTAACTGTGTACATCATTGGTGAGCCTGTTGTATTAGTAGCAGCAAGCATTTGGCCCATGCAACTGACTACTGAATTAATCAGATTGTTCTTATTTATTAATTTATGCTGTCAGCAATGCACTGTAGACACAAAGAAAATTACATGTAGGACTTCTGTCTCTCATGTCTGCATGTAATTTCCTCTCTTTCTTCTTCTGAACCAAACATGGATTTTCTTTGAACTAAATATGTTTTTTTTTAATTCATTGCTCAGTACAGGCCACTTTGAATTTAAATAGCTTTAAGTGTTGCTTATAATATTATTATACTTCATAAGTAGCAAACATTTACTGGAGAATTGGCTTGCTTCCAAGAATGGAACTTGGGCCTAATGTTGGTTTCTCTGAGTATGAGTGACTGACTGGCCATCAAGAAGATTCTTGGATGACTTTCTCCCTGATGTTATGAAGGTAAGACAAGCTCAGTCAGCCTATAAACTGCCATATTTCTCCTTACAGTGGATTGCTGCTGTAGTAAAATGACACTCAAAGAGGAAGAATTCTCTGCATTAAATCTATGTACCTCTTTAAGAAAGGTGCATGCAGAGCCCTCACTTGATGCTGCTTCCCAAAGCATTGTGGCTCCAGTGTAAGAGTGAAACAGCCCCTTTTCTAAGATCTTCACTGCTTCTAATCTTCTCCATGGCAATAAGCTGATTTTTCCAGTCAAAGCATTGGAAGAAGATGGCATGAGACAAATGGCATAGCCTCTTTGTCTGGAAAAAGCATATTTTTGGCAACACAAAGCACTTCCATGAAACCTATAAGCTACTTGACAGTTGCCTACTACAAAATTTGTCTGTCCTAGAACCAGTGCCAGGACAGAGGATTTCAATCTATGGAATCCAGTGGACAATGTAATGATCTATTTGTGTGAAAATTTAATGAACTATTCCAAACTCATTCATTGCTGGAATAATAGATAAATACATACATACATGCATTTGTTCTGCACTTCAAGGACTATGATCAATCAGATGAATATTTAATACATGTTTATGAGCAGATAGTCTTGAAACAGCAACTATTGTCATTCATTGATAGGCTTCCAAGTGGTCCAGTCATTTTTTTGTACCCTTTGTCTGGTTTCTATTCATCCATGCCATCCATCAGAATATTTTTTCTCTTGGGTTGCTTTCCTTAAAAATATTGCAGGATTTCTCTGGTTCTTCCATGATCACCACTTGCTGGACCATAACTTACAGAAATTATACACATATTTATACACAGACATGCACACCATTTTAAATATAATGAAACTTGAACCATGAGATTCTAGTTCCCAAGTAAATATAGTCCTTGATTTATGACCAGTTGCTTAATGTTCATTCAAAGTTACAACAGAACTACACATGACTCATTTTCAGAGTAGCAATGACAGACACACTTGTAACTTTGAATTAGGTCACAAGATGCCTCAACTTATCATTGCAATGACTTTCAACTGTAATTCCAGGCTCAATTACGATTGTGAGCTGAGAACTACCTATATGGACCAATGTTAATTGTAGATTATTGAAGAAAATACATCTTTCCAAACCATTAGGGTTTGATGCTCCAATGTTTTTCCAGGTCTAGAATCTTCCTGTAGCCACACAAAATCCCCCACCACATTCAGATGACCCATGTTAATCTTCCTTTGGACAAAAGCACAAGAAGACCCAGGCCTTTTTCCTTCCTGTTTTTCTTCTTTTTTACAGCTGGTGGAGCACAAGGCTGCTCCAAAAGCAGCATCCGAATCATTGCTAGTCTTCTCCTTAACATAATACCCATGTGTGGATTTATCAGCAGATTTTCAGTTTGATAAACTGTTGGCATGTAAATATTTCCTTGAAGAAATTCCAGTCCAGCTGCTTCTGTTTACAACTCTATCAATGGTTAACACCACTGAATGTATTCTGCCAGGATCTCTGTTATAATTACAGCAGATGTAACTGTAGATTAATTATTTTAAAAAGAGGAAAGCTAAATAATAAATATTTTCTGAGCTTTGGAACAATGCCAGGGTCTGCATTCACTGTGGAATCCAACAATGTAGGTTCCTCTGCTTTCCTGCCCAAGAAATCTGTGTTTAGTTTTTATTTTCCTTTTGGAAAAAAAAAATTGTCTGGATACAATTTTCAGTGGAAACCAAGGGCTTATCCATAACTTTTATTTGCATGGGTTCAAATTTTACTTGCTCTAAACACCTTTGTCTCAATCCAAAGCAAACAAAGCTGAAATGCAAATTCACCCTCTTCTCTAACAACAACTGGGAGATAATTTTGGGGCTTCTTAGTCCACTCTGAAGGCTATTACCCAATGTGTCCACCATGGGCCATCCTGCATGCTAGAAAACCAAAGAATAATCTGGTAATAGCACCCACTTCTTTAGTCTATAATAATCTGGTAATAGCACCCACTTCTTTAGTCACCATGGGCCATCCTGCATGCTAGAAAACCAAAGAATAATCTGGTAATAGCACCCACTTCTTTAGATGATTACATCTAACATTCATAAAGTCACTTGAAAATATTTAACCATATGATTCATTCACTTTACACATAATCAGCCTGTGAATTTTATGACTAAGTATGATGCTATGAATAATACATTCAGTCACCAGAGCCTGATATATTTATCTTTCTCAAGTGCATTAACAGAAATGAACCATTGTCCAAGAACACACTGAAGGAGTTGAAACTCATCTCGAAATAGCAGAGGCTGCTTGTCAGAAATCTCCTCCTTTAGAAAATAGTCTGCAGATTTCATCAAGGAGCTTTATTTAGAGGTCCCCTTCATCTTAGCAGGTGGTAACCTGGCTGACCTTGTCTAGACTTGGAAGCTAAGCAAGCTTAGATCTGGTTAAAAACTATCCCAGAAGAAGGCAATGCAAAACCACTTCTGCACTCTTGCGAAGGATACTGTATAAATAGACACCTGTAGTCACTAAGGGTAGAGTTCAAGTGGAAGGGGCTTTTACTATCTATCAGCTTACTCTAAAGGCTACACAGCAACCCTATATGGATTGATCACACAGACCATCTTAGAAGCACTTTGGGAGAAAGAGAGAGAGTCTCCATGCTTGCAGTATTTTCCATTCCTGGCTTCAAGAAAATCCCTCTATTATCTTTCTTTTTGTTAGCTTATTTTTTAAAAAACATAAATATTTATGGCATTTTTTTCTCATTAGACAAAGCACTCAGACCTCTGCCCTTCTGTTCCTTTGTTCCATCCTTTCTACTAGCATTTTAAAAATGTATCCATTGATTCATCCATGTTTAGTAAACATTCTATCAAAATACACAAGTTTATGTACTTGCTGTTTTTGCCATTGGTGTATAACCTGTGATGATTCATTCCAATCTCTGTATCTATTTGTTGCATCATACAATCTATATAACATTCACTGCAAACCATTCTGTTTCTCAGTCAACTTGCCAACATCATTTGCATGCAAAACTACAACTCAAACACATCTATATATTACCACAACCATGCCTTTAATATTTGTCCATAAATGCATTAAACAACCAAGGAAATTACATTTCATATATTCTCACACATGCTTTTCTTTCATTATCTACTGGTCTTCATTCCCTTCAGCAAGTACTCAAAACATTACATAATTCCATCTATTTACTTTCCCACAGGTTTTTTATTCTACATTTTTTCACATGTATACATTTCCTGAGTATGTATCAAGGCATTGCACATGCCTTCACGTTGGTGAGCTGACTAAAATCTGCTCAGATTGACCAAGTCTGTCATTATTTGGGAAATTCATGAATATGATTAGACTTGTAATCTAGTATATGTCTTCTCTGTATTACTGATAAACATTTTACTAACTGACAGAAATTACTTGTTTTGGAGTGGAATCAAGAACATATGCACAATTTGGAATGAAATTCTGGAACTTTACCAACTTTCAACCTACATTATTTTCTAGAAATCATTATTCCAATAGAATCTTTGGGTATATAAGTAGGATGACTTTAGGAAAATTGACATAGATGTGTTTAAGGGTTTTTAATGTTACCTTTAAGTTTTTAAATATCCTTGAGTCAATGCCAAAGTATACGAATAATATTTTTAGCCAATAACTAAAGTCCCAATTCTGGGAGAAAAGAGAGGGGATCACCAAAACTATTCCTCTTATTCCCCTCCACAACCATGAGGAAAATAATTTGTGGGGTTGGGGAATACCTGTTTGTTGTACCAGAATTTGTGGGGTTTTTTGGTTGCTTTGATTATTTACATTGATTTAAGATTTTTTCACAACAGTTCCTATTGCAATGTCCTGTCATAGCACTGAATCTGGTTTCTTAGCTTTTTATATAAATAAAAAAATTTCCAAATATGCTGTAAAAGTACAATACCTTTACAATGAAGAGCAAAGGTCTTTTTGTTCCGATTCACATCAAATTTGCACTAAGCAAGGTTGCCCAGTAATGTTTTCTTGAACTTGAGACTGGATTGATTGTTTTCACAGCCAGCAAGTTTTAGATGTCAAGTGAGAAGAAAAAAGGATTCCTAATTAACTAAATGCATTCTTCTTTATTGGCCAGCCCATTAATCTTCCTTTAATTCTTCTTTCTATCTCTTTCTTTTTCTTCATTCCTGCTTCTCTCTCTCTCTTCCAAAATGCTTTGGAAAATCTGCCTTTTTGGTAACTTCAAATCTTCAGGGACCCTGCATCCTCATATGGGCATGTCTTTGGATATAAAATGTCCTGTTCCTTCAGGCAGGTTTACTACATGTCAAATATTTAATACATAATTCATAGGAAATTCTCACATGTACTTAAAAATAACTTGTTCAGTAAGCTATAATTAGCCAGGTTCCCACATTGTTGTACACTATTTTATGCATCTCAAAGTTTTAAGTTCAAACATCACACTAAGTTAAAACCCCATATGACTCCTTAGTATAGTGTGTGAACTCAGTGGCTATGGATACCTGTGGGAAAGCAAAGGATTGCCATGTGTCAGAACATCGTTTGCTCAATGATGTGGTGATACCCAGGATACCCTTGTGTTTGTCAGGTTATAGAGAGCTGCTATAAGAACCACTCCATTTTTTTAAGATAAAAGAAGAGTGGTCCTATATAGTTTTTGTAAACCTTAATAAAATTCTTCTCTTTTATTCCTTTGGGTCTAAGGACTTCATAATGTCCTTAGAATGGATGGCTTCCAGCATCCACCATTCATGAAACTTTTGCCATTTCCATCAGAGTATTGTACTTACAGATCCTTGGAAGGTGGAGAGTCTCTTTTAGAAATCTATGGAGCAAGCATGGGGACACTTCTTCCAAAAGGTAGCATCTACCATCAGAAACTGAAGCATGCCAACAGAAATTGATTTGCAGCACGTACCTTATTAGAAGCAAACATCAAAAAACTGGAATCAATGTTGAAACAAAATTTGTCTTGTAAGCAATCCTGACTGAAATGTGTTGACACAGCATCACGTTTGGTTGCCCTGTTTTTGCATGCTTTTCAAAGCACAGCCATCTCGATCTGGGGAGAGATGAATAATTGACTGATCACTGCATAATTCAACATACTGTTGTAAAAATTCAAGGTCTGGCAAATTTGAAGCTTTTCTTCTTTATTGAGAGTGAGGTTAAAGTTTCAATCAACCTTGAAGAAACATTTAAACAGCACAAGGATGCATGTTTTATTAAAGTACATATTATTCTTCCTCATTTTCCCTCCTTCTTCATTAAGCTACCTTTTGTAATGTTTTCAGAGATTTTTATAAAGCTCATCTGAAAAATAATTTAGCTATTCAATGGTCAACAACAACAAGAAAACATCACTGAATGGACATTGCATTGGAAACAAAAAGCATGCCAAATGAGGGGGTTTGCAGAGCTCATCACCATAATTTCATCAGGGGCACCATCTGCCTAGAAATTATCCAGCACACACCCCATTGAAATGAATGCAAGCTATGCAAAGCAGATCTCTCCTATTCATTTCTGTGAATCCACATTCTTGGGTTGGGTTTGCTTAGAAAATTATGTATTAAAGCCTATTATGATTTTCTTCTGAGTGGTGCATGTTAGTTTTTGTGCATTTACAATAATTAGAATGTCTTGATTCTTGTGGTGACAACTATTGTGGCTAGTAAAATGTTTCTGAAAATACAGCCAAGGATGCTGCTTGCAACAGAATTCAAGGGATTTGTGTCTCCAACAAAAAGACTTGATTTAACCCATTTGAATCACATCATCCAAATATATTACTCGTTGATTCTGCACAACAGTTCTTCTAGACAGATAGAAGCCATGTACCCATTTTCAGTAGCTAAGTATAATCCTTATACTTTTTCCCAGGGGGAAAGCTGAAGAAAGAAATATTGGGATGAAAAGGATTAAGGGGCAAGAGGAAGAGTACACACCAAAAATGTGTTTCTTTCTGTTTGTGTTTTGAATGGAAGTGAATAAAGCTGTTTTATCATCCTGTGTTACAACCCATAGGAAGTGGGGTTGGCTCTTGGGCTTTTCCTCAGTTTGAGTTTGTGGTTTATACTGCTTCCAAGCAGGTTACAATTCAATCCATTTTTCTTAGTTTTGTTTTAAAAATTTTCCCTGTACACACAATATTGGGGAAGAAAAGCGAGATGGGAATCTTCTGAATAGCACGCCAGGTTTCCAACATCAAGAGCTTCTTAAATTCGTATGAAACAGCTTGCAAACAGAAGTGTCACCACTCAGGAAAACATGTTATCTGCAGTTTCTGCAAATTTGTGTTGGCTCTCACACACATATAAATACACAGAGGAGCTACTAAGAATGAGGTATCTCCAACATGGGTGGAAAAAAAATCTTGCTTGAAACCTAGCCAGCATAAATTCAGGACTAACTTTCTTTGGGAATCTTCATGCAGACTACCACAGACTAGCTGATCACCTCCAAGTTTTCCAAATCCATAAATTAAAAAAAAAATCCTTTTACAGGAAATAAAAATAAGAAATTAGATATCTGTGCTGTGTATACATGCTTTGACTAAGCAATCCCACCATTCTGAATCAATGGTGTAATATATGTTAACTATCTGAATATCTCATTATTTTATGAGAAACAGCAGGCAAAAATCCATGCATTTCAGCACTGCAATGTTAAAAGATTTTTTAAAAAAAGGTTCTTCCCATTCTCTTCTGCTTACCCACCCGATTTTCTAAGCACCTTTAATTTATGACTGTTTACAACCTTTCAGACAAAACCTTCTTTATTATGTTAATTTAGGAGGTTTCTCTTCCAAATCAAGAATAGTTTGTAATTGCTTTTGCATGCTCTTTCTATAAAACAAAATCAATAAATTTAGCACAACTTGTATTTGCAAAATAAATAGCACACAGCCCTGAAGGAATAGTGAATCCCCTCTTGCTGCCTTATCCCCCTGTTTCCCCTCCCTGGCTTGTCCTTCCTTGATTTATATAGCTGCTGAGAACAAACTCATCTAGTAACAAGTGAGAATTCCCCAGTGGGATGTTTGAAAAAGTGGAATCCCTCCTGGAAAACGGAAAATGGAGGGAATATCTGAGCAGGAATAATCATTCTCAGGTGGTTAGGTTTTGAATAATGTAGCCTGGTTTCTACATTTCTTTTGTTCATGACATATCAATCCGGTTAGTGTGGAGGAATATATCAAAATGAACACCTATATATTGACATAGGAGAGAAGCAATGGTAGCTCCAGATATTAATGGAACCTAATTATTCCATAGTCAAAGAAACAAACTACATAACAGAACCCCTCCCCTGCAAAATAGGGGGGGAAGGGGATGGAGGGGAATATTGGCTTGATAGTCCTCACATTGTCTTGAGGCAGAATTGAGGTGGTGGTCACAGCTGGCTCATATGTCAAAATGTGTCTGGATTTGAATGGTAAAACAGGAATGCAACAGCAATTGGCTTTTCAATCAATAAGGCAATCAATATATTTCACAGATATTTTCCCATATCTAAATTACTCTGCAGAGATGAGATAGCCTGAGTGTTTATAAATCAATAAAAACACACAACTAAAGGACATCTGCTCTTGTTCTTCCAATTTCAAGGTGCTGTTTGCCTTTTATTTCCAACTCACTCTAGTTTAGAAAAGGTGGTGCCTATTTTGCACACAAATCAGTTCCAAGTTGGATTATAAACTCTTCTAGTTCGTCCTCCTTGCCCTTCCTTTAGCTTTCATGGGTACTGTTCCCACTTAGAGCAACTCACTTCTTGTTTCATTTCTTTCTAGTATCAGCTATGAGCACTGAGTAGTATGTTTGAAAACAGAAAATATGACAAGCTGACTGAAACTTAAATGTTGGTTTGCTAGCCCATTCACCACACCTTCTCTCTCTTCTAAAATATTCTCAGAACCATCCTTCTAAGTAGTTGAGGTTTCAATACCTCCAAAAGTATTCTTACAGATGATCTATTTTTTAAAAAGATAGTAGACCAACTAAAAGATCAACATACACACACAAAAAACATTTGCATAAAGCATAAAGCAAACGAAAGCAACAGCCAGTATTTATGTGTTGCACAATACATGTTTTCTGCACAAGATTTTTGTCCACTTATTGACACTTATTAAATTCAGCTATAATTGACTCACCTCAAAATAAAAGCAAAGTAAATAAATATCAATTGCGCCTTCTGGCATGTTAATTAAAAAGTTAGAAGTAGACTAACACAAATAGACTTAATTGTGTTCAGTGACTAACCAGAAACATCCATGCAGTTTTGTAGCACCAATATGGTGTGATCCTGCTTTCTTCTGGGAGTGTATTCCTGCCATGGGGCTCAGAGCTCTTATTCAACAGGATAAAGTATGACTTCAAAATATTGAATTTGGAAATACTGAGACAAGCCAATTTGATTTTTTATTTTAATGTTTATTTATGGTAGTGTGAATCTTCAAGCAGATGTACATTTCAACAAGTAAAGTGATTTTATGGACATACTGCAGTGCCCCATTTAGCGTAGTATGATGTCTCCACCATCAAGGCCACCTGCAGTCTTAATGAAGAAAGTGGAATGGCTGGAAGGTAGCAAAATAGATGGGCCACCTCGTAGACAGCAGAGAATGCTTTATCCTTGCATTCAGGTAGAATGTGTTTCAAGAAACCAATATTTTTCACTTGACTTCAGGCAGCAAAATACCGTGAGCACTTGAAATAGTTTAGCAAGATCTTAAGGGGTCTGTGATTTTTCCCAAGCTAGTTCCAGAGAGCTTTTTTCCCTGGAGGTGCTGCTGATTGTGCTTCCCAAACCAGAGGTTCCATCATGGATGTATGGTGTACTCTTGATTTATCTATCTTTTGAAAGATGCTGCTGCTTTCTTTTCTTTTCATTTTGTTTTTGTTTTTAGATTGTATGTTAAATATAGCAAATGCTGCATAACAGGAGTAATCTCCAGAGATTCGAACATACAGTAAGAAGATAACTATATGCAGGAAGAATTCAGATAACTTCAACAATCTAAATTAGTAATAACACTATTGACTTGTGATGCCATAGTCATTGGGAAATTAAAAATAAAAATACAATTAGTTTTTAAAAAATAAATTAAAAATACTATTATCTCTACTGGAAATTTGGAATCCCATTTCCAAAACTAAAAAGGCATCTGAGTAATTATATCACAGGACTAAGGTGAAGTAGAATATACAATTTCTATTGATTATACCGGTCCAATAGTCATTAGTTTTCTGTGTACAGCACAATTTCTACTTCTATTAATGCAGACTTCTAGAAAGAAGTTTCCTTCTGGTAAACGGACTATATCTTGCCATTTATTGTAGAGAGAGCGTATGAGGAACATACTAGAAATCTACAACTCACCCACATTGCATAATAGATTCCACAGCAATAATGCTAGGCTTTAAATAATCAAATAAGGCGTCAAGAGATATAATTACAATAAACATCTAAATCCACCAATGGGAATTCTATCAATAGATGTTAAAACACTTTGTAGCTCCAGGGAGGTGGGAAATAAAGGATTAGGCAAGTAAATTACCCCCTTTCCTAAAATACACTACCATAAAACATTCAGAAGGAGAAGAATTCTGAGTTGCTGCGGAAACTGCTAGAAGATTAATATAATCTTTAGGAACCAAGGATAGTTTTAAGATAAATCCAATAACAGTAACTCTCTAGAAAGGAACTATATTCATGAAAGATTATCTCTTTGTTCTCTCTCACTACCATGGCCTATACGATCCTGCCCCATAGTTCCAAGCTCTACCTCATTATTTCATTGACTTCATGGATGCTCTACATCCAGTCCAATATCCAGTCATATGTATTCTCTGATTTGCATAACTATAAAAATAAGTAGTATCCCTTCCCTTTTAGGATTTGACTTTTATCTTCTGCTCTGGTCTCCAACTTAAACCCTTAAAAGTTCTCTCACAACAGTGACCTTGACAATGGAAGAGCTACAGACCTATGGATGTTTGCATTAGCATCATATCAAGAACAAATCTTCTGCTTCCGCATTTTCCATATGCAGTGTCTGTTTTTAGGGCTCAGAAAAATCCTTCCATCTTCCCCTTTTTAGCATTTGCTGTTTGCACAGCACTGTCTCTACCAATGTCTGTTTGCATTCTCTATTTGCTAATTTTGTACATAATTAAACTGAGGTTATAAAAATGACTTGTTTCCAAGTCTCCTCTCATATGGAAACTGATGGTCTTTCCAGAGAAGGAGGAAAAAAAGAACTTGTCCTGCAACTTCCTACTAGTGAATTGGAGGACATTGAAGAAAGGACCGAGAATAGCGCAACAAATTAGAGCTATATGGACATGCAAAGTAATTATAAACATAATTTGCAGAACATTTAAATAAAGCCAAAGCTGTTAAGGAAGCCATTTGAGTTAGCTGAGAGCAGAAAGTGGAAACAAGAAGAATACAGATGGTGTCAAGAGCACTCTATGTTTAATTCCTAGAATGCTACATCTGAACTGAAATATACAGTATTTAAGCATCTTTGGAAAGTTGAAAGACTCTAGGCTGTGAGCTTGATATGGTTCATCTCTCACTTAATTCTGTCAACAGATGGAAGGGAATACAGTCAGTACTCTATAACAAGGAATGATGGAGCATAATGAAGATGGTTGACATTTTCATTGCCATGATATGCTGAGTGAGAATGGGAGAACTATAACATTAGGAATGTACAGATAAAGACAGAAGTCTACATCTTCAAGCCTACGAATGTGAGAAATGTAAGTCTTCTGAACTCAAAAGTTATGAAGCTGGACAGATATGTCTCTGAAGAGCTGAAAACTTTTTATCAAAAAGACATATCTGTCTGAAGTCTATACACAATGATCCCATTTCTTCAGTTGGTCAACAAATGCTGATATTATCTTCTCAAACTTGCATCACTTGTTGCTGAGTTAAAGTGCGTGAAGTGTGTGGTACGAGCGTAGGAGAGGTGGAGAAACACACTCAGTGACAGAAAGAAGAGACACTAAGAAATGACAAGATGAAATTGGAATGATCGTAGTGGAGTGGTAAATAGGAAAGGAGGCTAGAAAAACTTGTCAGAATACATTCTCTTCAATTATACTGTTGTATCTTATAAGGGTATTTTTTTATTTATATATTTTAAATCCTCCATCTCCCTCAGAGGTATTCCAGGCAAAGGCCTAAATCTTGCAAACCTTTTCCCCAAGAACAACAGGATGAGAGAGAGATAAGATGAGTAAAAAGGTAATCTAGAATCAACAAGAGAAGTCTGGAACCTATCACATAATATGTGGATATGTCACAAATACAACATTTGTGGCAGGATGTTTGATACTATTCTGTGATAAATACAGTCAAAGATGGCCTAGTGGGTAATGGTCCTATATATTGCAACAGAAGAAACCAAATAATTTATTAATTTGTGATGAAGTCCTTACTGGCATTTCAGTTCCATGGTACAGAAACTTAGTTTGTTGATAACATTTCTAATTATTCATTGGCTCCCTTGTCTTGGAATATCCCATCCTCTCCTCCCATGCACAGACACCCTCCAAAATATAAAAAAGAAAATGAGTGAAACTTATACAGAATATATATAAAAAGAGGGTCAGTCACTAGAATAAAGAAAAAGAAGAAAAGAGATGGTGGCCCCAAACAAACGGAACTCAATTTCATGGAACATTATCTCTCTCAATTCTTTTCCTCTCAGTTTTCATTTTCATTAAAATCACAGGCAACCGTAAATTAATAATTACTTTAGGTTGACTAAATGCAGGCCACAGTGTAACTCTCCATTTCCTGAGCTGCCCCTTCCTGTTCATGCTGGAAAAATGTTAATCCACATAATGGGGTTTGGTCCTTGTCATATAATTCTGGTTTCACTGATCTATAATAGTCTGTTCTTATTAGGTGGTATTAACTTTATCTTTTGTTCAATTGAGCTTCACCATTTCCCCAGACAGATGATAACTCTGCGAAAATATCCATTTGATACGTGTTACTGTTGATTTGCAGTGTTTTCTCATTGCAATACAAGATTCTCAAACTGCATGGTATTGCAGGCATATTGTTCCTTTAATTTTATTGTACAGCTATCAAGCAGATGTTTACAATCATCTCTGGGCTTCTGTGTGTCTTCACCTCACAACATCATTTCATGGGGAGAGAAAAATGGCTAGATGTGGATTCTTTGCTTGATATGTGGCTGCGGCATTCCCTTTTCTCTTCAAATCCATTGAAACTCCATCAGAAGAAAAAAATATAGGGAATCCAAAGATATAGAAAGCAAATAAGTGTGCACTACAGGTTATTTGGGGTGAAGATTTGGAAAGGAATCTGGTAACTTAAACATTGATTTCTCAGTTCATTTCTGAATTTGCTGTAGAATTGTTTTCACGTGGATGTCATGCCCCACAAAGACCAGATTCTCAGTAGGGTAGGATGAAATATGAGAGAGCAAAGTCTGAAGAAGGTGGTTTCTTGAATCCTTCACCTGCAGTGGCCACAGATTGGCATGTATGATGAGATAATGCAATATGTGGATGGGTGTGTTTCTGCTTTTCCTGGGTGCTGAAGCTCTCTGGATTCACATATATGTATGTATGGGGAAATTGTGGAAAGTTCTGGGTATGTTTGGTTCTAGTCAGGAGGAATAAACGAGAATGCAGGTGGTCTCCAACTACTTCTGTCATAATGATGTCTTAGGGGGTCCACTTCATTTTTTAGCACAATTTTTTTTTTGTTGGCTGACTTCACCCATAGTACCAAAACTGACCCTATTCATGTTTTGGGAAGTTCTCCTGATGACAGAGTCCTGAGCCTCTTTCAATAACCTCTTTCCATTATTCTACTTGACTGGAAAAAAAAAAAGAATAATGTCAAATGCCCAAAACTTACATCTTGATAACCTCTCATACAGCTTTCTGAAAATGAGCTTTCCCAATCTGGGAAAGATGCAGTATCCAATGATTGAATGTCTGTATATCAATCAGGAAAGGTGTATTAAGATTCAAAAGGAGACAGATAAAAAATAGCTGTCCAAAAGGGGGATGAAGTACACATTTATTTCTCAAAGTTCTTAAAATGAATTAAATTCCTGGATTTTGGAGCTCTCCTCAAATTGCTTGGAGAAATAATTGTGATTCATTGGCTGTATTTAGATGTTCTAACAACTCCAGAGCATAAGTAAGGAATTATTCACTGTCTCTTCAAGGTAAACATATGAGATATAATAGGTTGAACCCAACATGCTCAAGGTTAAACAGGAAGGTAAACCAGAATGTATATCTTTTTCATTGGCATAAATGCCATGTGAATTGTCACATTACACACTCTGAATTATATTTAACTACTTATAGTTCATTGACATATCTTGAATTTGAAGAATTCAAATTATAAGTATTTCAGCCATTATAGCAAGCTCTGGTGAAAACCTAGAATGTTTTTTTTTTAAAGAATTATATTTCTAACATATGAGGGCCTAGGGGGGAAAATTGAGACCTGAATATTTTAGTACTGTACATCAGATAAATATTTGGTGGTAACTATCATCATTCATGACATGGGGGCCATATTCATCTTCTCTCCTTCAACTTCTGTCTTTAACAGCTGCCTGCTCCAAGGGTCATCACTCCTCCTGCTTAAATTTCCTAACATAATTTGAACCCTCACTTTGGAAGAGTGGCAAGTCCCCAGCCTGTTCTGAAACTTAATATTTCCTGATTGCACACTGTAAACTAAAGAGGTTTGGCCTTATAACTTTGCCTTATGTTTATACATCAGCTGCTCAGGAAGCCATTTATTGCTCCAAATCTATCAGCTTGAAGGTCAGGCTTTTATAGACTTTTGATGGCATGACTTTCTTCCAATGCTGCAAGATGTGGAAGCAAGAGAGAAGGCCACATCTCCTTGGGGAGGTCAATAACAAATGACAGGGAGAGCTGTGTGACATTTTTGCCTCTTGCGATGTAACAATCTCATCTCCACCATTACCGTGATGTTCCGATTACATTCTCATCCAATGCAATGCTTAGTTTCCCAATAGCCTATACAAGGGTGTGCACACATTACATCGTCTTAAATCTCGTGTCACCTGGGTAGACACCTGTCGACCATTTCTTGTATGTTTCAGTATTTATTTTCCTTTAATTATACTTCATTTACAAAAAATAGCATCTCTGCAGTTGTCATTTTATTTATTTATTTTATTTAAAAAGCATTGGAAGGACAAGACCTTTCAGTGTTTTATAGAGAAATAAAAATGCAGGAACATGGCTACTAATCACAGATATCAAGAGTATTTGCAGAACATGGGAGAAAAAATCAAGATGGTAACCATGGCTGAGTTTGTCATGATTTTCACAGATTAAAAGAAGATACTACTGTAGTACCCAAACAGTCATGTCATGTGCTCTCTTGTCTAAGAGATGGAATAATGTATTTATTATTAATGTATTCCTAACATAATTTGAACCCTCACTTTGGAAGAGTGGTAAGTCCCCATAAATATAATATAAATATAATATAATATATATAATATACATATATAATATAAATATATATTATAAATATAAATATATATTATATTTATAATATAATATATTATATTA